>WNWK01013437.1:0-55366 GCA_009830355.1 Cherax destructor
ATTATTTCTGGAATTTCTCTAGTATCTTCCTGAGTAAAATCTGAGAGGAAGTAGGCATTGAAAAGTTTGCACATATCCTTATCACTGTCAGTGATCTGACCTGAGTTACTCTTAAGTAGGCCTATCTTGTCTCTAATCTTATTTCTGTATAACTGAAAGAACCCTTTGTGTTAGTCTTCGAATCCCTTGCGACTTTAGCCTTATAATCCCTTTTGCTTTTTTATTCCTTTTTTATTTCACTCTTTAATTGAATATATTGATTTCTTAACTGCCCTTCGCCTCTTTTGATACGCCTATATATGCCTCTCTTTTGACCAATGAGATGTTTTAATCTATTTTTTATCCATTTGGGATCATTTTTGTTAGATCTAATTTCCCTACTCGGAACAAAAGTTGTCTGCGCACTAGAACTATGCTCTAAAATACGTCATATTGGCAACCAGCCCTACCTACCTGACCCATAGTAAGGTAATCCCAATTAAACCCACCAGGTAATTTCTGAGCCCAGTGAAGTCGGCCAAGCGAAAGTCTGGAACGGAGACTTGATTGTAGTTATCTGGGTAATTCCATGTTATATTGAAACTAAGTGATTTGTGATCGCTTTCCCAAGCTCATCATTAACCTCAAGATTATTAACTAGTGATTCTTTGTTGGCAAGAACCAAGTCAATCAGGTTGTTTCCTCTAGTTGGTTCTGTCACAAACTGTTTTAAAAGCAGTCCTGAACCGTATCAAGAAAGTCACTAGACTCAAGATTTCCTATCACATTGTTCCAATCAATTTGTCTAAAGTTAAAATCTCCCATTAACACAACATTTTCATATCTAGACGCCTTGTGAATTTCGTCCGATAGAAGTTTACTGCACTCCCTATCAAGATTTGGGGGCCTGTAAATCCCACCCATGATTAGTTTTCAAGGCCCTCAAGAAGCTGTAACCAAACAGATTCAGTGTCTGTCGCTTCTAATTTTATATCTTGTCTAACACAACAGTTTAAATTGTATCTTACATACATCGCTACTCCACCACCCTTCTTGTTGACCCTATCAGTGTGGAATAATTTATAGACTTGTATTTGACATTCAGAAGGCAACTCTCTATCTTTCAGATTGAGCCAGGTCTCTGTTATAGCAATAATATCTATGTTTCCTGCATTTGCAATTAATCTTAGCTCATCTATCTTATTTCTTGCACTCATACTATTAGTATAGTAAACCTTAAGGGAGCTAGTCTCTTGCTGCCCCCCTTTGTTTGCTGACCTGATCCATTGTCTTTATTTATAACTTTATGATGAATGTATTTTATACATTTACTGTTTTCAGCCCTAGTGTTGCAATCTGACTGTTTCCCACACCCACCCACTTATACCTCTATCTTCTATCAGTTTAAAATCCTAAACATGTCAGCAATGGCCCTCTCGATCGAATTGGCAAGTGCTACCACCGCTGCCCCAGAGAGATGTACCCCATCCCTTGCATACATATCATGTTTGCCATAAAAGTTGTCCCAGTTGTCAATAAATGGGATTGCAAGTATGCTGAAATAACAGGGAAAGCACTTCAGTGGTTCAAAGCATAAATACCATGAAGGAAACAATGAGTGACGGTCCCTGAAGAGGTGTCGGAATAGGTGCAAGTGACGAGTGGGGTTCCGCTAGAAAGTCACTAGACTCAAGATTTCCTATCACATTGTTCCAATCAATTTGTCTAAAGTTAAAATCTCCCATTAACACAACATTTTCATATCTAGACGCCTTGTGAATTTCGTCCGATAGAAGTTTACTGCACTCCCTATCAAGATTTGGGGGCCTGTAAATCCCACCCATGATTAGTTTTTCAAGGCCCTCAAGAAGCTGTAACCAAACAGATTCAGTGTCTGTCGCTTCTAATTTTATATCTTGTCTAACACAACAGTTTAAATTGTATCTTACATACATCGCTCTCCACCACCCTTCTTGTTGACCCTATCAGTGTGGAATAATTTATAGACTTGTATTTGACATTCAGAAGGCAACTCTCTATCTTTCAGATTGAGCCAGGTCTCTGTTATAGCAATAATATCTATGTTTCCTGCATTTGCAATTAATCTTAGCTCATCTATCTTATTTCTTGCACTCATACTATTAGTATAGTAAACCTTAAGGGAGCTAGTCTCTTGCTGCCCCCCTTTGTTTGCTGACCTGATCCATTGTCTTTATTTATAACTTTATGATGAATGTATTTTATACATTTACTGTTTTCAGCCCTAGTGTTGCAATCTGACTGTTTCCCACACCCACCCACTTATACCTCTATCTTCTATCAGTTTAAAATCCTAAACATGTCAGCAATGGCCCTCTCGATCGAATTGGCAAGTGCTACCACCGCTGCCCCAGAGAGATGTACCCCATCCCTTGCATACATATCATGTTTGCCATAAAAGTTGTCCCAGTTGTCAATAAATGGGATTGCAAGTATGCTGAAATAACAGGGAAAGCACTTCAGTGGTTCAAAGCATAAATACCATGAAGGAAACAATGAGTGACGGTCCCTGAAGAGGTGTCGGAATAGGTGCAAGTGACGAGTGGGGTTCCGCTAGGATCAGTACTAGTACCGGTACTGTTTCTTATAAAGGTCAATGATTTGACGAATGGGATAAAGTTAGAGGTTTCCCTGTTTGGAGATGATGTGAAACTAATGAACACGAAAGGCCACAAATAGATCTGGACAGGCTGTAGGTGTGGTCTGACAAGTGGCTACCAGAATTTAACTCCACCTTGTTCAAGGTGATGATGTTTGAGAAGGGAAAATGAAAACGTAGACGAAGTACAGGCCCTGTGGGAGAGAAAAGTCAAAGGCTTCAAACCTCACTCAAGAAGAAGGGCCTTGGTGTGAGCATTGTAGCAAGCATATCACCTGTGGCGTACATCAATTGAATAACTGCTCGAAAGCTGCGTGTCTTGCAAATCTAAGAATAGCTTTCAGAAGTCAAATTAAAGAATTATTTATGTACGTCAGGTCCATATTGGAGAATGTATCTCCAATTAGGAACCCACACCTGGTCACACATATCAAGATATTGAAGAAAGTGAATAGGTTTCAACGAGAGCTACAAGTTATGTCCTGTGATAAAGGGTTAATGGAACTCAACCTGATGGCACTAGATGAAAGGATTAAGTGTGATATGTTAACAACGTACTAAATGCTAAGAAAATAGATAAGGTGAGCAGGGGCAGATTTTTTTGAGAGACTGGAAACTGGAAAACAACCACAGCTGGAAGTTGAAAACGCAGATGAGTCACAGGGATGTTAGGAAATATTTCTTTATGACTCACCAAATCGTAGTCTTGAGTTTTACGACTCTCTGACCGCGGGTTCAAGCCCCACCCGTGATATGGTTTAATATTTCTTTATCCTTAAAATAGTCAGGAAGCAGAAAGACCTGGAGAATGAAGTGGTTGAGACAGGATTCATAGCTTTAAGAAGAGGTACAGTAATGTTCTCTAAGTCAAGAGAAAGATAACTTAGTAGTGTCCAGCTAAAAGGCGAGACCAGGAGCTGAAATTTGACATCTGCTACTATATAGTATAGGTAAGTACAGATATTAATATCATTCCTCATATACTTACTTAACATTCTGCCTATATTAGAACAAAGGTACAAGTTGTTACAAGTCATATGAATCTTTAACTGTAATTCCCAGGTAGAAGCACCAGTTACCTGTAATGAACGACTGGTGAGATCTTCCCCCGACGGTGTCCACATGTGTACTGACGACCACACCTACACAGTCTGGTGTCCACATGTGTACTGACCACCACACCTTCACAGTCTGGTGTCCACAGGTGTACTGATCACCACACCTACACAGTCTGGTGTCCACAGGTGTACTGATCACCACACCTACACAGTCTGGTGTCCACAGGTGTACTGACCACCACACCTTCACGGTCTGGTGTCCACAGGTGTACTGATCACCACACCTTCACGGTCTGGTGTCCACAGGTGTACTGACCACCACACCTTCACGGTCTGGTGTCCACAGGTGTACTGATCACCACACCTACACAGTCTGGTGTCCACGGGTGTACTGATCACCACACCTTCACGGTCTGGTGTTGTCTCAGTACCAAAGACTATTATGTGTTACTTTAGTTATAAATGGAACATCTTTGGCTCCTAGTGTTCAGTCTGATGCTGACACTGCTAATGCTATTTATATTATGGCAGATTTCGATATCAATGTACATAACGCATTTTGTGTAAATATTCTGCATTGTGTTAATTTTTAGGGTAATTAATAAAACATAAACACTTTCATAAATACACATATAAATGAGTGTAATTACGGTATATATTTTGATCTGCCTTTGAGGTCGATGACTATACAAGTCTGAGTTAAATAAATATAGCTACGTTTCCAGTTCTATTGGGCGTATATTTAGATTTACTGTGTAATATTTATTTTCTATGATTTATTTTGTGTATTCTAAAGTGTTCTGTTGTGATCATTGTCCTCGATTAACATGTAAGTTTATTTATGCACAGTTACACATAATTACAATTATCATATATAGTGTTAATAACTTAATGTAACCTCCCAAAAAATCATACAATGTGAGTTATTTACATTTAAGAACATAAGAATATAAGAAAGAAGTAACACTGCAACAGGCCTACTGGCCCATGCGAGGCAGGTCCAAGTCTCCAACCGGCTTAAGCCAATGCCCCGACCCAGCCATCTGACCTAGTAGCACAAGCTAGTCAGGACCAACTCACACCCACCCGCACCCACTCATGTATTTATCTAGCCGACCACCTGGATTTAATCCTCTCCAGGTAAACTCGAGGTAGTCAGGTCACTTCCACTTAAGGAATTAGTACGGCATCTGACCTAGTAGCACAAGCTAGTCAGGTCCAACTCACACCCACCCACACCCACTCATGTATTTATCTAACCTATTTTTAAAGCTATACAACGTCCCAGCTCCTATGACGGTACTCGGGAGTTTGTTCCACTCATCCACAACTCTATTACCAAACCAGTGCTTTCCTATATCCTTCCTGAATCTGAACTTTTCCAACTTGAAACCATTGCTGCGAGTCCTGTCTTGGCTGGATATTTTCAGCACGCTATTTACATCCCCTTTATTTATTCCTGTTTTCCATTTATACACCTCAATCATATCATCCCTAATTCTACGCCTTTCAAGAGAGTGCAGATTCAAGGCCCTCAGTCTATACTCATAGGGAAGATTTCTGATACATGGGATCAACTTTGTCATCCTCCTCTGTACGTTTTCCAGTGCATTTATATCCATTCTGTAATACGGTGACCAGAACTGTGCAGCATAATCTAAATGAGGCCTAACCAAAGATATATAGAGTTGAAGAATAACCTGAGGACTTCTATTATTTATACTTATTGATATGAAGCCAAGGATTCTGTTAGCATTATTGCGAACACTTATGCACTGTTGTCTTGGTTTCAGATTACTACTAACCAGAACTCCTAAATCCTTCTCGCAATCACAAGTATTAAGATCTACATTATTCAGTTTATATGTGGCATGGTTATTGTCCTGCCCAACATTTAGAACTTTTCAAATCATCCTGGAGTGCTCTAATGTCCTCATTAGAATGAATTGGACGGCCTATTTTGGTGTCATCAGCAAATTTGCTTATGTTGCTATTTATTCCCTCATCTATGTCGTTTATGTAAATTGTAAACAACAGGGGGCCCAAAACTGACCCCTGTGGAACACCTCTTGAGACGTGCCTCCATTCTCATTTCTCTCCATTTATGCAGACTCTCTGCCGCCTATTTGTCAACCATGCCTCTACCCAGGAAAAAATTTCTCCTCCTATTCCGTGTGCCTTAAGTTTCCTCAGTAGCCTCTGATGTGGAACTTTATCGAAAGCCTTACTGAAGTCCATATACACAATATCATATTCATTACCATGATCTACCTCTTCAAACACCTTAGTGAAAAAAGTTAGTAAATTCGTAAGACAGGAACGCCCCTTAGTAAAACCGTGTTGAGATTCATTAATCAATTTATGCTTATCAAGATGGCTACGAATTGCCTCGGCAATTATTGATTCCATAAATTTACCAACTATGGAGGTCAGGCTTATTGGTCTATAGTTCGAAGCTAAGGACCTGTCACCTGCCTTGTAAATAGGCATTACATTTGCCCTATTCCACTTGTCTGGCACTATGCAAGTTTGTAGTGATATATTGAAAAGATTTGACAAAGGTTTGCTAAGTTCCTCTTTACATTCCTTTAAAACTCTTGCAAACAGTTCATCAGGGCCTGGGGATTTGTTAGGTTTTAATTTCTCTATTTGTCTGAGGACCATGTCACTAGTTACCCCAAACGAGCATAGTCTATTATCTTCCTGTTCTACATAATTTATTATTTCTGGAATTCCGCTAGTATCTTCCTGAGTAAAAACTGAGAGGAAGTAAGTATTGAAAATTTCACACATATCCTTATCACTGTCCGTGATCTGTCCTGAGTTACTCTTAAGTGGGCCTATCTTGTCCCTAATCTTACTTCTGTATACCTGAAAGAACTTTTTTGGGTTAGTCTTCGAATCCCTTGCGACCTTATCCTCATAATCCCTTTTTGCTTTTCTTATTCCTTTTTTTATTTCTCTCCTTAATTGAAAATATTGATTTCTTATCTGTTCATCCCCTCTTTTGATACGCCTATATATGCCTCTCTTTTGACCAATGAGATGTTTTAATCTATTGTTCATCCATTTAGGATCATTTTTATTAGATCTAATTTCCCTACTCGGAACAAAAGTTGTCTGGGCAGCTAGAACTACGCTCTGGAAAACGTCATATTGGCAACCAAAACCACCTACCTGACCCATAGTCAGGTCATCCCAATTTAGCCCACCTAGGTAATTTCTCAGCCCCATGAAGTCGGTTAAGCGAAAGTTTGGAACAGGGACTTGATTGCAGTTACCTGGGTAATTCCCTGATATATTGAAACTAATTGATTTGTGATCGCTTTCCCCAAGCTCTTCATTAACCTCAAGATTATTAATTAGTGATTCTTTGTTAGCAAGAACCAAATCAAGCAAGTTGCTACCTCTAGTTGATTCTGTCACAAACTGTTTTAAAAAACAATCCTGAACCGTATCAAGAAAGTCACTAGACTCAAGATTACCTGTCACATTGTTCCAATCAATTTGTCTAAAGTTAAAATCTCCCATTAACACATTTTCATATCTAGACGCCTTATGAATTTCGTCCCATAGCAGCTTACTGCACTCCCTATCCAGGCTTGGGGGCCTGTAAATCACACCCAAAATAAATTTTTCACGACCATTGAGAAACTGTAGCCAAACAGATTCTGTGTCCGATGTTTCTAATCTTATATCTTGTCTAATACAACAATTTAAATTATCTCTGACATACATCGCCACTCGACCACCGTTCCTGTTGACCCTATCAGTGTGGAATAGTTTATATCCCTGTATGTTGCACTCGGAAGGCATTTCTCTATCTTTAAGGTTGAACCAGGTCTCAGTTATAGCAATAATATCTATATTACCTGCACTTGCAAATAATCTTTGCTCATTTTTCTTATTTCTTAGACTCCTACTATTTATATAGTAAACCTTAAGGGAGCTAGTCACTCGTTGCCCTCTACTATCTCTCTTTGTTTGTTGATCAATTGCTTTGCCTTTACTAGCAACTTTATTTTGAATATTGTCTTTTAAACATATCCCTGAGGTATCCTGGTAATATCTGCTGTTTCCAGGCCTAATACTACAGCCTGATTGTTCCCCACAAACACCCATACCTCTATAATCTATCAGTTTAAAGTCCTAGACAAATCTCCATTGACCCCCTCAATAGAATCGGCTAATGCAACCACTCCAGCCCCAGAGAGATGAACCCCATCCCTTGCATACATATCACGTTTGCCATAAAATTTGTCTCAGTTATCAATTAATGGAATTGCAAGTTCCTTGCAGCTGTCTAGCCAGCAATTTATACCAATTGCCCTAGACATCCATTCATTGCCCACTCCCTTTCTAGGCAAAATGCTACATATGATTGGGATACCTCCTTAGACCTAACTACTTCTATGGCTAACCTGAACTTATCTAGTAGCTCCTGTCTTCTGCCCTTCCCAATGTCTACGTAATATCTTATTATTAAACCTTAAAAGTTAAAACATCTAAATAAATCAGTTACAATAAAAATAAAGAAAATCAGTTACTATAAAAAATATACTAGGAATAAGGGTAATTACACTAACATTAAAGATAGCATCAGCTTACAATAATACGTACACGAATGTTAGCTATTCAAGAAGTCATTCTGCTCACAGTTCTGTAGTTTCATTTATTTGGTATCATTTACCAGGTCTGTAGTTACTGACATCAGACCTTCTGTTGTTCTTGAAGACTGGATTAACTCTGGCCTCCTTGAACCCTTCTGGGACGGTATTGGTGGTGATGGACAAATTTATTATGTGCGCAACGGGGACTGGTAGTTCTGAGGCAACATCTTTCACGATTTTGGTTCGGATGTTATCTGGACCGGTGCTTTGTTTGGGGTGACGCCTTTATTCCTGTATTAAGTTTAGAACTTATTAGTCTGTATTAAAGGTATTCGATCTAACAGGCAGTTTACTTACTAATGGTATGCAACAGTTGTGTAGAATGAATTGAAGCAATTTGCCACTTTAGTTGTGTCATGGCATACCTGGTTATCGACATTTAGCACTATGTTAGACCTATGTACGGGTTTATGGCTATTCCCCAGCTCTTTTAGTTGTTGCCAGAGCTTTCTGTGGTTGTTCTTCTATTCTTCGATTTTTGAGGAATAGTGCCTAGCCTTTGCTCCTTCTTTAAGACTGCATTCTGTTCCTTATCATTTGAAATTCATTTAGTGCTGCAGTATCCTGCCTGTTTGCCCTAAATCTTTATAGTAACTTATCCCTGAATTTAATATTACCTAATATCTGAGCTGTTACCAGGGTTCAATTCTTCGTCTAAACCTAAGCTCTTTAACTGCTGCAATATTATGAAGGATGGAAGTGAACATAGTTCTGAATGTTTTCTAGACCTTCGTCCAGCCTCAGCAGTGAACTAGGAGAAAAGATGAGATGAAGTATGGTTGAAGTTCCTTCTTTGTACACTGTCACTCTACAAACTAGATGTATATCAGTCGCAGAGCAATCCGTACTCCATAACTCTCACTGCTCTATGCTCAAACCAAGGGACTAGAAGAGTACACTGAGTGGGGGAAAAGTTGATACTGCAGTTCAGTATTGGCCTTGAAGGGAATCAAAAATAGTCTTCACAAGTCATATCCTAAAATACATAAGCACATTAAGTTTGAAGTCGCTCAGTTGTTGCGCTATCAAGTAATCAGCACGGAAGACATGAAGATAATCAGGTGCGAAACTCAGAAATTATTACATGAATATCACTATTTAAATTTTTCCACTTTCTTCCAGAACAAAGTAAATTGGAACTTACACAGGCCATAATCAATCCAAAACTTTCTCTTAGAAAGATCGACCATCATGAATGAGAAAGTTTTATGTATACTCATTAAACATAAGTTTTTAACAAGTGTCTTGAGGCAACACGGACGCTATAGGAACATACAAGGACATTAAGTTATTTAACCTAGGATTACTATATATAATCAAGTACAGGTATTTATTCTGACCTCAAGAAACATTCTTCAAATATTTCACAGAAACCCAGTTTGATAAATAAAATAGGCATATAATAGCTTCCACAACCTATAATCCATATATCAATATATTATTTCATTTGAGAAAAACACTCGAGCGTTAAGAGTTTAAAACTGACCAGACAGCTGAGAAAGTTTGGTATATACCTTTGAAGAGTTTCGAAAGTTTCTCTACTCTCTGAGCCCGGCCATGGGGCAGGCTCGTTTGATCTGATACAGACCTACATTTTTGTTTATTTTTTACATCGTGTTGGTATTTTCATTTTATTCCGACACTATGTATATATGTAATATAATAATATAATATATGTATATATGTATATGTAATATAATGTAATATATGTAATTTAATTAAAATGTAACAACGTAAATAATATACCTTCTAAGTAGGAACACGAGTGTTGAAATTTTGAAGGCGATTAAAGGAACTTTCTCTGCAGAGGTTGCAAAGAAAGTTCCTTTGCAGAGAAAGTGTTGCACTGTCCTCGAAGATTTGTTAATAAGTAAAGATCCTAAACTTCACCTTACGAACCAGACAAAGCAAATGCGATAGTAATTATGGTCAAGGTAGATTATAGTGGAAAAATAAGCATGTTATTAGAAAACGGGGGAACTTACGTACCTCAATGAGCATGGTTTGCTGGTCGGAAATCATGGCTGTATTGACGTGCGACTTACGCCTAATGAAATGTATCATAACCTTAGTATGCCACAGGCACACACACATGCAAATAGTCCCATGACTATTGTCCAAGATACATTACACAGACGTCGAAAATTTGAAGTCGACCGAGTAAGACATTCTCGAGTAATAAGCGAAAACTTTTTGAGAAACCAAACGAAGATATTGTTGAGAAAGATGAGAAAATTATGAACATATCCTAATGTTAAACTTAAAAATATCATAAAACAGCTATTTTGTTTATTTTCATGTGTTCTTTTTTCATTTGCATTGTATTTAAATTTTCTACAACACTTTAAGAAAAATCTTTCAATTTTGATATTTTTTAAATTCCAGTTTCCTAAAATTGTCGAAAATTATTAGAAAAATACGTCGAGTAACAGGCAACAGCATTTAGGGTTTGTAGGAGACAGTCTCAGGTTATTGTAACACAAACAATTGTCTTAATAACTCTGGTAAATTGAGATTTACATAGTTCAAAATGAGCGACAAGCTCTGCTTTTACAAGTTCGAAACCGATCAGAAGAGGCATTCTTTAGTGTTTGATCTTATTCCACCGTTTCCAATCTTTTTAACTATTTCAGTAGAACTTCAAATTTGCACCTCCGACTAAGAAGCTGTTTTAAATAATTAAAAAAAAAAATAATAACATTATTTATTCAATAAAATTGGCAAATTGGGAATAATGTCATCTAACACAAGCGTGGAGTGTATTCTTAAATTGATATCTTCTACAAACTACGATAAGAACATATGAACATAAGAAGAAAAGAACACTGCATTAGGCCTACTGGCCCTTGGTAGGCAAATTCAATTAACTCACCCACACCCACCCACACCCACACACACACCCACACACACACACACACACACACACACACACACACACACACACACACACACACACACACACATACATACACACACACACACACACACACACACACACAACCGAGGAGGAGGTGAAGAAGCTGCTATGTGAACTCGATACCTCAAAAGCGGTGGGACCGGACAACATTTCTCCGTGGGTCCTTAGAGAGGGAGCAGAGATGTTGTGTGTGCCACTAACACAAATCTTCAACACATCCATTGAAACTGGGCAACTACCTGAGGCGTGGAAGATGGCAAATGTAGTCCCAATTTTTAAGAAAGGAGACAGACACGAGGCATTAAACTACAGACCTGTGTCACTGACGTGTATAGTATGCAAAGTCATGGAGAAGATCATCAGGAGGAGAATGGTGGAGCACCTAGAAAGACACAAGCTTATAAACGACAACCAGCATGGTTTCAGGGAAGGAAAATCCTGTGTCACAAACCTACTGCAGTTTTATGACAAGGTAACAGAAGTAAGACACGAGAGAGGGGTGGATAGACTGCATTTTTTGGACTGCAAGAAGGCGTTCGACACAGTTCCTCACAAGAGATTAATGCAAAAGCTAGAGGATCAGGCACACGTAACAGGAAAAGCACTGCAATGGATCAGAGAATATCTGACAGGGAGGCAACAACGAGTCATGGTACGTGACGAGATGTCAGAGTGGGCACCTGTGACGAGTGGAGTTCCACAAGGGTCAGTCCTAGGACCTGTACTGTTTTTGGTATATGTGAATGACATAACGGAAGGGATAGACTCAGAAGTGTCCCTGTTTGCAGATGATGTGAAGTTAATGAGAAGAATCAAATCAGTCGAGGATCAGGCAGGAATACAAAGAGACCTGGACAGGCTGCAAGCCTGGTCCAGTAACTGGCTCCTTGAATTTAACCCTGCCAAATGTAAAGTCATGAATATCGGGGAAGGGCAAAGAAGACCGCAGACAGAGTATAGTCTAGGTGGCCAAAGACTGCAAACCTCACTCAAAGAAAAGATCTTGGGGTGAGTATAATACCGAGCACATCTCCTGAGGCACACATCAATCAGATAACTGCTGCAGCATACGGGCGGCTGGCAAACCTAAGAATAGCGTTCCAATACCTCACCAAGGAATCATTCAAGACTCTGCATACCATATACGTCAGGCCCATACTGGAGTATGCAGCACCAGTTTGGAACCCACACCTGGTCAAGCACGTCAAGAAATTAGAGAAAGTGCAAAGGTTTGCAACAAGACTAGTCCCAGAGCTAAGGGGATTGTCCTACGAAGAAAGGTTAAGGGAAATCGGCCTGACGACACTAGAGGACAGGAGGGTTAGGGGAGACATGTTAACGACATATAAAATACTGCGAGGAATAGATAAGGTGGACAGAGACAAGATGTTCCAGAGAGGGGACACAGAAACAAGGGGTCACAATTGGAAGTTGAAGACTCCTATGAGTCAAAGGGATGTTAGGAAGTATTTCTTCAGTCATAGAGTTGTCAGGAAGTGGAATAGCTTGGAAAGCGACATAGTGGAGGCAGGAACCATACATAGTTTTAAGACTAGGTTTGATAAAGCTCATGGAGCAGGGAGAGAGAGGACCTAGTAGCAATCAGTGAAGAGGCGGGGCCAGGAGCTATGACTCGACCCCTGCAACCACAAATAGGTGAGTACACACCGGTGGCCTAGTGGTAAAGCTCTCGCTTCACGCACGGAGGGCCCGGGTTCTATTCCCGACGGGGCGGAAACATTTCGAAGTGTTTCCTTACACACACACACACACTCACACATACATACAACAGGCCTAGTGTCAAATCGACATGTGCCTAGGACAAAATGGTAACTAACTAACACACACACGCCCCGATGGCATGGTGGCTAGCGCTCTTGCTTCACGCACGGAGGGCCCGGGTTCAATTCCCGGCGGGGCCGAAACATTTCGAAGTGTTTCCTTACATACACATACACACACACACATATATACAACAGGCCTAGTGTCTAATTGGCATGTGCCTAGCACAAAATGGTAACTAACACACACATACACACACACACACATACACACACACACACACACATACACACACACACACACACACACACACACACGCCCCGATGGCATGGTGGCTAGCGCTCTTGCTTCATGCACGGAGGGCCGGGTTCAATTCGGCGGGCCAGAAACATTTCGAAGTGTTTCCTTACACACACACACACACACACACACACACACACATATATATACAACAGGCCTAGTGTCTAATCGACATGTGCCTACGACAAAATGGTAACTAACACACACACACACACACACACACACACACACAACAGTCAAGGACCAGGTAATCAGGCTGAGGAAGGAAGGTGGGGAGTTCACAAGAAACGACCAAGAGGTATGTGAGGAGCTCAACATGAGATTTAAAGAAGTATTTACAGAGGAGACAGGAAGGACTCCAGGAATTCAGAATAGGGAGGTATACCAACAAGTGCTGGATGAAATACACAACCGAGGAGGAGGTGAAGAAGCTGCTATGTGAACTCGATACCTCAAAAGCGGTGGGACCGGACAACATTTCTCCGTAGGTCCTTAGAGAGGGAGCAGAGATGTTGTGTGTGCCACTAACACAAATCTTCAACACATCCATTGAAACTGGGCAACTACCTGAGGTGTGGAAGATGGCAAATGTAGTCCCAATTTTTAAGAAAGGAGACAGACACGAGGCATTAAACTACAGACCTGTGTCACTGACGTGTATAGTATGCAAAGTCATGGAGAAGATCTTCAGAAGGAGAGTGGTGGAGCACCTATAAAGACACAAGCTTATAAACGACAACCAGCACGGTTTCAGGGAAGGAAAATCCTGTGTCACAAACCTACTGGAGTTTTATGACAAGGTAACAGAAGTAAGACACGAGAGAGAGGGGTGGATAGACTGCATTTTCTTGGACTGCAAAAAGGCGTTCGACACAGTTCCTCACAAGAGGTTAATGCAAAAGCTAGAGGATCAGCACACGTAACAGGAAAGGCACTGCAATGGATCAGAGAATATCTGACAGGGAGGCAACAACGAGTCATGGTACGTGACGAGGTGTCAGCTTGGGCACCTGTGACGAGTGGGGTTATACAAGGGTCAGTCCTAGGACCTGTACTGTTTTTGGTATATGTGAATGACATAACGGAAGGGATAGACTCAGAAGTGTCCCTGTTTGCAGATGATGTGAAGTTAATGAGAAGAATTAAATCAGTCGAGGATCAGGCAGGACTACAAAGAGACCTGGACAGGCTACAAGCCTAGTCCAGTAACTGGCTCCTTGAATTTAACCCTGCCAAATGTAAAGTCATGAAGATCGGGGAAGGGCAAAGAAGACCGCAGACAGAGTATAGTCTAGGTGGCCAAAGACTGCAAACCTCACTCAAGGAAAAAGATCTTGGGGTGAGTATAATACCGAGCACATCTCCTGAGGCACACATCAATCAGATAACTGCTGCAGCATACGGGCGGCTGGCAAACCTAAGAACAGCGTTCCAATACCTCACTAAGGAATCATTCAAGACTCTGTACACCATATACGTCAGGCCCATACTGGAGTATGCAGCACCAGTTTGGAACCCACACCTGGTCAAGCACGTCAAGAAATTAGAGAAAGGGCAAAGGTTTTCAACAAGACTATTCCCAGAGCTACGGGGATTGTCCTACGAAGAAAGGTTAAGGGAAATCGGCCTGACGACACTAGAGGACAGGAGGGTTAGGGGAGACATGATAACGACATATAAAATACTGCGAGGAATAGATAAGGTGGACAGAGACAAGATGTTCCAGAGAGGGGACACAGAAACAAGGGGTCACAATTGGAAGTTGAAGACTCCTATGAGTCAAAGGGATGTTAGGAAGTATTTCTTCAGTCATAGAGTTGTCAGGAAGTGGAATAGCTTAGAAAGCGACATAGTGGAGGCAGGAACCATACATAGTTTTAAGACGAGGTTTGATAAAGCTCATGGAGCAGGGAGAGAGAGGACCTAGTAGCAATCATTGAAGAGGCGGGGCCAGGAGCTATGAATCGACCCCTGCAACAACAAATAGGTGAGTACAAATAGGTGAGTATACACACACACACACACACACACACACACACACACCACATATACACACACACACACACACACACACACACACACACGAGCTAAGTGGTATGTCCTACGAGGAGAGGTTAAGGGAAATCGACCTGACGACACGGGAGGACAGGAGAGATAGGGGGGACATGATAACAACATATAAGATACTGAGAGGAATAGACAAGGTGGACAGAGACAGAATGTTCCACAGAGGGGACACAGCAACAAGGGGACACAGTTGGAAGTTGAAGACTCAGATGAATCACAGGGATGTTAGGAAGTATTTTTTCAGTCATAGAGTGGTCGGGAAGTGGAATAGCTTGGGAAACGATGTAGTGGAGGCAGGTTCCATACATAGTTTTAAGGAGATGTATGATAAAGCTCATGGAGCATGGAGCGTGACCCAGTAGCGGCCAGTGAAGAGGCGGGGCGAGGAGCTATGACTCGACCCCTGCAACCACAACTAGGTGAGTATAACTAGGTGAGTACACACACACACACACACACACACACACAGAACTACAAAGGGATCTGGACAGGCTGCAGGACTGGTCCAGGAATTTGCTCTTGAAGTTCAACCCCACCAAGTGCAAAATCATGAAGATCAGGGAGGGGCAAAGAAGACCTCAGACGGAGTACAGTCTAGGGGGCGAGAGACTGCAAACCTCACCCAAGGAAAAAGATCTTGGGGTGAGTATAACACCAGGCACATCTCCTGAGGTGCACATCAACCAAATAACTGCTGCAGCATACGGTCGCCTAGCAAACCTAAGAACAGCATTTCGACATCTTAATAAGGAATCGTTCAGAACCCTGTACACTGTGTACATTAGGCCCATACTAGAGTATGCAGCAACAGTTTGGAACCCACACCTAGCCAAGCACATAAAGAAACTAGAGAAAGTGTAAAGGTTTGCAACACGACTAGTCTCGGAGCTAAGGGGTATGTCCTACTAGGAGAGGTTAACGGAAATCGACCTGACGACATTGGAGGACAGGAAAGAAAGGGGGGACATGATAACGACATATAAAATACTGAGAGGAATTGACAAGGTGGACAGAGACAGAATGTTCCAGAGATGGGACACAGCAACAAGGGGGCACAGCTGGAAGTTGAAGACTCAGATGAATCACAGGGACGTTAGGAAGTATTTCTTCAGTCACAGAGTGGTCAGGAAGTGGAATAGTTTGGGAAGCGATGTAGTGGAGGCAGGATCCATTCATAGCTTTAAGAAGAGGTATGATAAGGCTCATGGCGAAGGGAGAGAGACCCAGTAGCGGCCAGTGAAGAGGCGGGGCTTGGAGCTATGACTCGACCCCTGCAACTACGACTAGGTGAGTACAACTAGGTGAGAACTAGTTGAGTACACACACACACACCCACACACACATACATACCCACCCACACCACACACACACACACACACACACACACACACACACACACATACACACGTACGAGAATGACATAGCAGCGAAAGCCAAATCTGACCCACAGCTGCTGTACAGCCACATCAGGAGGAGCACAACAGTCAAGGACCAGGTGATCAGGCTGAGGAAGGTAGGAGGGGAGGTCACAAGAAATGACCGTGAAGTGTGTGAGGAGTTCAACAAGAGATTCAAAGAAGTGTTCACAGAGGAGATAGAAGGAACTCCAGAAAGGAGGAGAGGTAGGGTACACCATCAGGTGCTGGACACAATACACACAACAGAGGAGGAAGTGAAGAAGCTACTAAGCGAGCTAGATACCTCAAAGGCGAGGGGGCCGGATAACATCTCTCCATGGGTCCTGAGAGAGGGAGCAGAGGAGCTATGTGTACCCCTAACAATGATCTTCAACACATCTATCGAAACAGGGCAACTAACTGAGGTATGGAAGACAGCAAATGTAGTTCCAATTTTTAAAAAAGGAGACAGGAACGTAGCACTAAACTACAGACCAGTGTCACTGACATGTATAGTATGCAAGGTCATGGAGAAGATAGTCAGGAGAAGAGTGGTGGGGCACCTAGAAAGGAATGAGCTTATCAACGACGGCCAACACGGTTTCAGGGACGGGAAATCCTGTGTCACAAACCTACTGGAGTTCTACGACAGGGTGACAACAATAAGACAAGAGAGAGAGGGGTGGATAGATTGCATATTCTTGGACTGTAAGAAGGCATTTGACACAGTTCCACACAAGAGATTAGTGCAAAAGTTGGAGGACCAGGCAGGGGTAACAGGGAATGTACTACGATGGATCAGGGAATACCTGTCAGGAAGACAGCAGCGAGTCATGGTACGTGGTGAGATGTCAGAGTGGGCGCCGGTGACGAGCGGGGTTCCACAGGGGTCAGTCCTAGGACCAGTGCTGTTTCTGGTATTTGTAAACGACATGACGGAAGGAATAGACTCCGAAGTGTCCTGTTTGCAGATGATGTGAAGTTGATGAGAAGAATTCAGTCGGACGAGGACCAGGCAGAACTACAAAGGGATCTGGACAGGTTGAAAGCCTGGTTCAGCAATTGGCTCCTGGAGTTCAACCCCACAAAGTGCAAAGTCATGAAGATTGGGGAAGGACAAAGAAGGCCGCAGACGGAGTACAGCCTAGGGGGCCAGAGACTGCAAACCTCAATCAAGGAAAAAGACCTTTGGGTGAGTATAACACCAGGTACATCTCCTGAGGCGCACATCAACCAAATAACTGCTGCAGCTTATGGGCGCCTAGCAAACCTAAGAACAGCATTCCGACATCTTAATAAAGAATCGTTCAGGACCCTGTACACTGTGTACGTTAGGCCCATACTAGAGTATGCAGCAACAGTTTGGAACCCACACACACACACTCATGTACCTGTCTAACATATATTTAAGACTAACCAAATTTCTTGTTCCGCTTATTTTTAGCTCTCTTGTTAAACCAGTACTTCCCAATATCTTGTTAAACCAGAACTTCCCAATATCCTGCTAAACCAGTACTTCCCAATATCCTGCTAAACCAGTACTTCCCAATATCTTGTTAAACCAGTACTTCCCAATATCTTGTTAAACCAGTACTTCCATATATCTTGCTAAACCAGTACTTCCCAATATCTTGTTAAACCAGTACTTCCCAATATCTTTTTAAACCAGTACTTCCCAATATCTTGTTAAACCAGTACTTCCCAATATCTTGTTAAACCAGTACTTCCCAATATCTTGTTAAACCAGTACTTCCCAATATCTTGTTAAACCAGTACTTCCCAATATCTTGTTAAACCACTACTTCCCAATATCTTGTTAAACCAGTACTTCCTAATATCTTGTTAAACCAGTACTTCTCAATATCTTGTTAAACCAGTACTTCCCAATATCTTGTTAAACCAGTACTTCCCAATATCTTGTTAAACCAGTACTTCCTAATATCTTGTTAAACCAGTACTTCCCAATATCTTGTTAAACCAGTACTTCCCAATATCTTGTTAAACCAGTACTTCCCAATATCTTTTTAAACCAGTACTTCCCAATATCATGTTAAACCAGTACTTCCCAATATCTTGTTAAACCAGTACTTCCCAATATCTTGTTAAACCAGTACTTCCCATTATCTTGTTAAACCAGTACTTCCCAATATCTTTTAAACCACTACTTCCCAATATCTTGTTAAACCAGTACTTCCCAATATCTTGTTAAACCAGTACTTCTCAATATCTTGTTAAGCCAGTACTTCCCAATATCTTGTTAAACCAGTACTTCCCAATATCATGTTAAACCAGTACTTCCCAATATCTTGTTAAACCAGTACTTCCCAATATCTTGTTAAACCAGTACTTCCCAATATCTTGTTACACCAGTACTTCCCAATATCTTGCTAAACCAGTACTTCCCAATATCTTGTTAAACCAGTACTTCCCAATATCTTGTTAAACCAGTACTTCCCAATATCTTGCTAAACCAGTACTTCCCAATATCTTGTTAAACCAGTACTTCCCAATATCTTGTTAAACCAGTACTTCCCAATATCTTGTTAAACCACTACTTCCCAATAACTTGTTAAACCAGTACTTCCCAATATCTTGTTAAACCAGTACTTCTCAATATCTTGTTAAACCAGTACTTCCCAATATCTTGTTAAACCAGTACTTCCCAATATCTTGTTAAACCAGTACTTCCCAATATCTTGTTAAACCAGTACTTCCCAATATCTTGTTAAACCAGTACTTCTCAATATCTTGTTAAACCAGTACTTCCCAATATCTTGTTAAACCAGTACTTCCCAATATCTTGTTAAACCAGTACTTCCCAATATCTTGTTAAACCACTACTTCCCAATAACTTGTTAAACCAGTACTTCCCAATATCTTGTTAAACCAGTACTTCCAATATCTTGTTAAACCAGTACTTCCCAATATCTTGTTAAACCAGTACTTCCCAATATCTTGTTAAACCAGTACTTCCCAATATCTTGTTAAACCAGTACTTCCCAATATCTTTTTAAACCAGTACTTCTCAATATCTTGCTAAACCAGTACTTCCCAATATCTTGTTAAACCAGTACTTCCAATATCTTGTTAAACCAGTACTTCAATATCTTAAACCAGTACTTCCAATATCTTGTTAAACCAGTACTTCCCAATATCTTGTTAAACCAGTACTTCTCAATATCTTGCTAAACCAGTACTTCCCAATATCTTGTTAAACCATTACTTCCCAATATCTTGTTAAACCAGTACTTCCCAATATCTTATTAAACCAATACTTCCCAATATCTTTTCTAAATCTAAATATCTCCAACTGAATCCGTTGCTATGAGTCGTGTCATGGTTATATATTATCAACACGCTTTTTTTCATATCTACTTAATTATTTCTGCTTTCAATTTGTGCATTTCATTTAATTCTAAACACTTAAGAAAAATGTTGATTCAGCGCCTTCAGTCTATTTTTGCAGTAAATAATTATAATACGTCGAGTCAAGTTTGTCATCCTTCTTTTTATATTTTTGAGCTCATTATTAATTAATGTCAGTCTTGTAATATGAAGACCAGAACTGAGCAGCATAATCTATACGAAGTCTGACAAAAGGTATTTACAGAAGAGGTATGATTTAATATTTACACTTCTTGATATGAAGCCAATAATTTAATTAGCTTTATTGAAAACAATTCGGCATTAAATTTCTGCTAAGCAGAACTCCTGGATCTTTTTCGTATTCACTTTGGCAACGATCTGTATTGTTTAACTTGTAAATGCCAAGTTATCTTGAAGCATTCTAGTGTTTACATTTGAAACTATTTGACTGCCTATTTTAGTGTTATCGGCATTTCCTCTCTCACAAATAATACTTGTTCATGGTTGTGTCCAGCAGTCAACTGGTGCAGCTGGTAGTGCTGCTGCTGTCATACTGAGTGAGTAATTACTCTCATAAAGAAATTGGAGCACGCATCAATAACTGGGCCTCTATCTTTCAAATAGAATTGTCTGTCATACTCCTTGTAATCAAGTGTGTCCATGTATCAAAGGCTGACACTTTAATTGTAACTGATTCTTTATCATCCATAAATGCCCCTAAGTACTTAAATATCAATTGTGGCTGCTTGTGTCAGAGTTCACCTGTGGATTCCGTATCACATTGGGCTTTAGATTCATGAATGAACTAATGAATTGGCAAAGTCATATGCCTTCAGAGAGGGACTAGATTACACTCTTGGGCTGTCAGTTACCAGTTTGAGAACAATAGTACGGAAAAAACCTTCAAGTGAACTTTATTGATTTGAGACTAGTCAGTGGATGTATCAATGCAGAAGGTGCTAAAACTCTATGGTGCATTTACCAGCATAAACAGACTCTTGGATGTGGCTACTCCCCGGCTACAGCTGGGTTACAATTATCTCTGGGAGGTTCACCACAACCACATGTGTTCCAAATTAAATGTAAACATTGCCGGATGAACAATTGTCACACCTTGAGTCATTATTCACTGGAATGCGATGGAATTAATGAATTCAGAGACAGTTCACTCAGAAATGTTCACGAAATGTTAAATTATTTTATTCACAGTGGTATATTACCAACCATAAAAAAAACTGACTTTCCTCACTGTAAATAACGAATAACCATTTAATTTTATTTTCTGCGTGTGACCTAATTCACATCTGCATAAATAACTCATTACGTTTGTAACCAGATTTAAACATGTAAATAATGGGTTCAGTCCCTCAACCCATTATGTGCCTCTGAAGTATTTTGACTACCGCCCACATGATGGGTATGGGGGTGCGTAATTATGACCTAATTAAACTAAGCTGTCCCTACTTATTCCCTTATCAATATCATTTATGTCAACTATGAACAACGAGGGTCCCAACACTGACCTATGTGGTACCACACCGGGGCCCATTCCAATTTCCTTACATGTAAACTCTGTTGCCAATTAGTCAGCCAAGCTTCGACCCAGTAAATAATTTTTCCTCTTCCATGTGCCGCTACTCCCTTAATCAGTCTCCTGGGTGCAACTTTATGAAATGCTTTACTGAAGTCACAATATCGTATTCTTTACCTTAGTTTACTGCCTTGAATATTTGTAAGGGAAGAATGACCCTTTGTAAAACAGTGCTGAGATTTCTTGATCAAATTATTTCTTTCATGGTGGCTTCGAATTGCATCAGCAATTATTGATTCATCATCTTTCCCACAATGTGGTTAGGCTGATGGGTCTAGAATTTGAATCTAGGGACCTATCGACCTATCTCCCACTATGTAAATGGGTATCACACCTGCCATTTTCTTTATCAAGTGATATACTTGTTTGTAGTGGTATGTTCAAGAAACTATCTTACAGTATTATAAAACTCCTGAAAACGGCTCAATAGAGCCCAGTGATATGTTTGGCTTCAATCTGTCAGGTTGTCTGAGAACAATGTTTCTGGAAAACTTTCATTTTTTTAATATATTTTCGTCCTGATAATTATTGATTTCTGGGATATCATTTGTATCCCCATTGTAAGAACAGATAGGAAATAAGTGTTGAAAAAAGGTACGTATTTCATTGTGTTAACAGTAAAGTGAACCAAGTTACATTTTAAATGGGTCTATATTTTCCATATAAAACCTCAAAAATATAGGGTTGACCTTTGATTCCCTAATAACCTTAATTTCGTTTTCTCCTTTGGTTATCCTATTCCTTTTTTTCTTCTTCTTTCTTTAACTGAATATATTGTTCAATAAGATTACCCTGACCTCTTTTGAGTCGATAGTAATGCCTCTCATTTCACCCAAGAGATGTCTGAGTTAATTGCTCGTCTATTTAGGGTCATTCATGTTTGATCTAAATTATTTATAAGAAATATATGCAGCATTGATAGTCAGTAATCAGGTTAGGACTTTAGGTTCGTACTCAGGAACTTTGACAAGAGAGACGCGAGTGTGTATGTGTACCTGACAGTACCCTCAGGTAACCCCAGTCTATAATTTTTAATTAGTCCCCAGCCCCATATAATCTGCAAAGCGAAAATGATCGTTATTAAGTTAATTAAATGAGATATTGAAAGTAAATGATTTACTGATCACTTTGAAAGCTCTTCGTTAAACGGAATATTAACTATCAGAGAATCCTTGTTTGCCAGAACTAAATCTAGGAGGTTATTTCCTCTAGTTGATTAAAAACAACAGTTCTGAATCATCTCAAGAAAGTTACTAGGCTCCAGATTCCTTGTCAAATTGCTCCAGTCGGTTTGTCTAAGGTAAAATCTCCCGTTTAAACTACATTTTCGCTTCTTGATGTCCGAGCAATTTCGTTCCAAATTTTACCATGATCACTACCTAGGTTTGGAGGTCTGTTTATCACACATAAGAAGAGTTTTTCAATCCCTTCAAGAAACTGCAGACGCACAGATTCCATGTCTGTCATTTCTATCTTCATATCGTTTATAACGCAACTGCTTAAATTTCCCCTAACGTACATAGCAACTCCTCCACTTTTCCTGTTCAACAGGGATGTCCCTGTATTTCATTTATTGGAATAATATCTTTATTCTTGTACATGCAATTAGTCTTCATTCATTTATTTTATTTCTTGCACTCCGGCTATTTGTGTAATAGGTATTAAAGAAGATTTTGCTTCACGGTGCTTCCCTGTCTCATTTTGTTTGTAGACCAATTTTCTTGTTCTCATAAAAAACTATTTTATGAGTTGTCATGTTTTCTGAGCGTTTGCCTAACACATCTTGACATTTTTTGCTCTCTCTTACCCAAGAACTCCAACCCCTTTGGTTCCCCCCCACACACAGGGATGACAGCCAGTGCTATCATTCTTGCGTTAGAGAGATATCAGTTCCATCCCGCGGCTGGAGGCTGCTCTACATGAGGCATGGAATAATATACCTCCCCAAACCCTCAAGAATTTGTTTGAGAAGCTTCCTACACGGCTGAGGGACGTGATTAAGCGCAAAGGACGCAGCAACAAGTATTAAAACCTTAGTAAGTGTGCAAATATATATATTATAATCTTTCATGGTATGTGTTTGTGTTTTGGTACGTGTGTGGGGGAGGGGCGGCATAATGCCGTGACTAGCACTGTATTGAGTAAGGATCGGGCCTCGTTCTCTCTACGCGCCCCTTCCCCCTCATATTTTCTTTCAGTTCATGGGGGTTGACATGGGACCCTCCTAGCGAGTTTCAAACCACTTGACTTTCTGCATTCACCAAATCTGTAAGACTGAGGTTCTACTTCTGTGTCTTGTTAAATTCTAGGTGTTGGATTTTATGTTAATCCAATTGGATCTGACTTGACTTATGGTGATTAATGTAATTTTATAAAGTCCTCAAATTTTCTTTTAAAGGCCTTTTGCCTAGTAGGCAGAAGGCCTTTAAAACAACGACTTCTCTCACTCTATTTTTTCTGTCATTTCATTCATATATTTAGGAAACAGCACCGTCCCTAGGACTGACCCTTGTGGAACCCCACTTGACACACGCACCCACTACGACAACTCGTCACGTACCTTTCACGTTTCCTTTCTGTCAGGTATTCCATGATCCTCTGCAAAGTTTTTCCTGCCTGCTCTAGCTTTTATACCAGTGTCTTCTGCAGTAGTGTTAAAAGCCTTCTTACAGTCAAAGAAAACGCAAGTTACCCATCCCTCTCTCTCCTAACTTACTTTTGTTACCTTGTCGTAGAACTCCATTAAGTTTGTGACAGGAATTCCTATCATTGAAACCATGTTGGTTTTCAAATATTAGCCCATTCCCTTCTCTAGGTGCTCTACCACTCTTTTCTTGATAATCTTCTTCATGACGTTACATACCATACATGCAAGTGATTCTGATTTGTAGTCTGAGGCAGCCTGTCTGTCTCCTTTCTTAAAAATTTGGACTACATTTGCTGTCTTCCACCTCAGGTAGTTGCCCGGTTTCAATAGTTTTGATGTAGATTTTTGTTTAGATTTTGCCACCGAAGTGGCTAGTTTATTGTCCATCCTGTGGACGGTAGCGCAAGAACATATGGATACACAAAAAGCCTAGGAACTAGACCCCAAAAGGGTTACCATTTGGATTTATATCTACAGTTCAATTATCTGTTACAAGCAAATTTAGGAAATTTGCTTATTATATCTGGTATCTTATTTTCAATAATAAGATATCTTGACATGTCACATAGGTTAATATACTGTCTATCTCTATATTCCTCACTAAGTGGACAATTAAGCACATAGTGTACAAGACAGTGACCATATGCCTGACCACATAATTTGCCTTTGGTTTGAACATCATCTGTGCATTTCCCAAACTGCCAGAAGTACTTGTAACCAAGCCTAAGCCTGGCCACTACATCATTCTGTTCACATTGCAAGTTGCTCCATTAACATACTTATCTACGTTCATGTTATAGTGGTTTATAGATCTACTCAGGCTTCTAATTGCATTCCCATAACATTCATTTTCATTATTTACTTCTCTCCTAATATTATTCCTAAAACTAAACAGAGATTTACCAAATTTATATTCTACATTCTCCTTCTGGGTACTCTTCTTAGCTAACATATCAACTTTATCTTGAAGGAGTTATCTAATGTGTGATGAGATCTATAGCAATTGTACATTAATTCTTTTTTCCCGGATTTTTTAGTATCTATACCTGGCTTCTCCAATGAGCATGTTAGTTATTATATGAGTCAAGAGCCTTCAGTGATGATAGCCAGGCTTAGTGTTATAAGTTAGCTTTAGCATCATTAGGATGACAAACAATTCAGTTTGCAGTGTAGACGCCCAGTTGTAAATTCTTATGCCTAACTCAACAAAGTTGTTATTGTTCTTAACTAGAGATCATTCGCTGCCCAGCCTTCATTGTGTGCGGGCGAGCTACTCAGGTCCCTGGTGGCAGTTCAGCGAAGCTTTGTTTTCCAACAACATGGCAGCTCAGTATTGACGCAGAGTTAATTCAGTCTGTATTGAGATTCTACAGGGGGCCATTTACCCAAACAACATGGATGTGCTACTGCCCTTGATTATCAGGGACACCTTCAAGATCCTGAATGAAGATATATATGGTGTTTCCCTGAATGGAGCCAGAAGGATCTTCGTTAAACTAAACATCGGTGCAGCATATGACGCCATTGTGGATAAATATCAGAAGTCGAGGATCGTCATTAATTCGAGTCTTGAGGTATGTCTGCACGATGTCTCGGCCCATTATACTTGACTTAAGATTCGAAATGTACCTTTTGAGGCCGAGGAGATGGATGTGAAGGAGATGTTTCAGCAGTTTGGGGTAATCCATGCGATTATGGTGGGCCGCTGGGACCAAGGCCTATATGCTGGATTGCCAGATGGTACATTCTCTGTGAAGATGACGCTTCAGAGGCAGGTACCGTCGTATGTGCAAACATACATCTTCAGAACGCAGGTCTATGTGACATATCCAGGGCAGGTGAGGACCTGTTGTCTCTGTGGCATGGCTGGCCATGTTGCGGCGTATTGTGAACGTCGTAGAGATCATCAGCAGCAGCGTCAGGGTACAAAACGTCAGCAGGAAGACACAGATGCAAGGGGCGAAGTACAACCAGCCGTGGTTGTGGAGCATGGCAGGAAGTAGAGTGAGGTGGTCGAGGCATCAGAGGTGGTGGTCACAACACTGCCATTGGCTGTGATGGAAACAGAGCCTGATCCTCATCGGGTTGAGGTGCCACAGGGGAACATGGGCCTGGATGCTGAGTTGGCCACCCCTTTGTTGGACGATTTGTGTAGGATGTTGGACAGCCCGAAAATGGAGGGGCATGAGTGTGGAGAGAAGGATGAGTGTGAGCTGGTGAGCATGGAATCTGGGTATGAGGTGGAAGGGGAAAGGGTAGTTGGTAGACAGGTGGAGGAAGTGGAGGTGGAGGTGGAGGTGCACAGGGAGGAGGAGAAGGAGGTGATGGAAGTGGTGGGGAAATCGAGGAATCGATCCAGTGGTATGGCTGAAAATGATGTGCTTACCCCTGGCCAGAGGTCGGGTAAAAAGGCCTCAGTAGAGATGGCTGGGGCTAACAAGGGAGGGGCAGTGGGGAAGTTGGCGAAGCGGGGTATGAAAGGGGGCAATGGCAAGGAAAGTATGGTGCTGGTGGGAGCCACCAGGGTCGTAAAGTCTAATGGTAAACACCCGTTGTTGTATTCAGGTGTCTGAGCATTAATGTTAATGGCCTTCGAAAGGAGGTAAAGAGAAGGTGGCTAGAGATGACATTGAGAGTTGATGTGTGTATCATTCAAGAGCACAATTTTAGGTGTGAATGTGACTTACAGTTGAATGGGTATGCAATGTATACGGGAAGTTCAGGAAGCTTAAAGGGTGGGGTCGCGATAGGGATAAGTCTGACCAGTCCTTTTCGTTTATGGGCTTGGGAAGAGGGAGGGGGTTGGAGGATTGTGAGACTGGAGGGGGTGTGGGGGGAGGTCCAGCTGGCGTTGGTTGGAGTGTATATGCCGGCGGTGCATACACGTCGATGTAAGGAGGATTTTGTAAGGGACGAGTTGATTTATGCCCTGCGAGGGTTGCCTATGGTAACAGTGTGAAGGTGCTGTAGCTCCTTCTTAGGAAAAATAATAAAAATAGAAAAAGACAATAATAACAATGAAAATAAGCACTTTATTTAAATAGAAAGTTTATGAAAATAATAAATACTTAAACATGAATATCAAAAATCCTATCTGAAAAATCAAAATGAAATAAATAATAATTGAATTCAAAGCAGTTAATATATACAGATGTTCATTGGTATATGAACGTGTCGATGTTCTTGACACAAGCTCTGAACTATTCCTTGTTTTTCTGAACTCCTTGCTTCTGTTGTTGTCGGATCGACGGAGGTTTCCACCGTCACTTATTTGTCAGATGTTTCCAAATCCTCGTTGAAAACCGATACCAAAGGACTCAGTTGTCGTCCACTTGTGAAGAATGTGAAGTGGTTTGGGTTCTAGTGGAACCACAGTTGAAGGTTATAAAATGTCATCTCTCAGCAATAATGCAGATGCTCCTTCTAACACCCTTGGCATTGTGCCAGATGACCCAAGCTGGTACATACAGCTGAAAAAATGATCAAGACATAATAACTCACCACTCTCATAATCACTCTCATAGTAGGCATAAGGCCTTTAAAAGAAATGGTGAGACTGAAACAAATTACTTTACAATAAGACAAGGCAGGGCAGAGCAGAATTAAGTTTTCAAAATCACGAGTGAAGCTCTTAACATAAAATAAGACAGAAGCATCTGTGAAGACTTACAGTGATGTTGGGAGTGGCCAGTCAAGTGACAATTCCCGTGGCTGGAGCCTCGCACTTCACCTCTCACAGGGTGGAAAGAGGGGGAAGAGAATAGTGGGAGAAAGACACTCACCCTACCTTAACGAGCAGACTACCACAACTATCACCATACAGACATTCACACTTTCATTACTCCTATCTATGGACTTTTCTCTCACAAACAGTGATAGCCGGGGGCTGGAATTGTGTGATAAGGAAGAAGGATGTAGAGCCGCGGGGATCGGGGTGTGTTTTAGGTGTGTTACAGGAGGTCATTGGGTGGGGGTTGGGATGTGGATTATACGTTTTTTCAAAGAGGATACGCAGCTTGGTTAGATAGGATATATGTCTCAAGAGTTGTGCAGGTGGAGCAGGTTAGTTGCATCGATGTAGGATTCTCCAACCACAGGGGTGTTTTGGCGGAGTTCTGGTGGGAGGGGGCGGTGGCTACTTATTCAGGCTATTAGAAGCTGAATGTTAGTTTAATGGATGGGGTGGGGCACAGGGAGGTTTTTCGCGGATTGGTGGGGGCAGCTGTGGGGGAAAGGGTAGGGGTATTGTAGATGTGGTCGGTTAGAGGAGTGGGAGAGCAAAGGTGGCCATTTGCGAATTTTATCAGAGGGTGGGAAGGGAGGAAGCGAGGTACCATTTTGGAAAACAGAAATACTTGGAGGCGCAGTTGCAAGACTGTTACGACACGCGGGGTTGGCAGAGGCAGGGGGAAATAGACAGCTTCGGGAAATACAGAATGAGCGGTTTCAAGCTCTTAGGGTCAGGGGTGGTGTGGAAGACGTTCTGTGGGAGGATACGCCTTCAGCTTTGGTGTTGAGTAGATTTCAGGGGAGGCGTAGGAGAATGACGATCATGTCTTTGAAGGTGGACAGGAATTTGGGTGGGTATAGGGCAGGGCAGGTGGTGAATACAACAGAGGGGATGTGTGGGTATGCGGGGCACTGGTTTAGATGGAAGATGGGAGGGATGGGATATGATGTGGCAGCGGGTACTAAGGTTTTGGAAGGAGTCTTGGAGGATGTCGATGGAGAAGGGAGGAGAGGTTTGGAGGAGGACATTACGGAAGAGGAGGTGGGGCAGGCGGTGCAGGAGTTACATTTAGGGAAGGCGCCGGGAATCAATGGGATTCCTGGGGATTTTTACGTTAGGCATTGGGAGGTGTTACAGGAAGTGTTGTTGAAGGTATTTAATGGGATGAAGGTAGAGGGTAAAATGGTATAGAGCATAGGATGGGGATCGTATTGTTGGTGCCCAAGGGGCATGATAGGAATACTCTGGTGGGTTATAGGGCTATAACTCTTCTTTGTGGCGATTACAAGATCTTTGCAAAGATCTTGGGGAATCGCATGAAGAGAGTTTTGGGTAGTCTTTTGGATGAGGGGCAGTTCGGTTTGCCGGGGAGGAGTATACATATGGGGCATTATAGAATCAGGGATTTTATTGAGGGGAGAGGGGGAGGCAGTGTTATCAGTTTGGATTGGGAAACCGCTTATGAGAGGGATGTTGTGGAAGATTTTGGGGAGGCAGTGGTTTGAGGAGGAGATGGTAGGTTGGGTGAAAACGCTTTATGAAGGGGCACAATTTCGGGTCCAGGTTAATGGGATGTTAGGGGAGGTTGTGAGCATGGGTAGAGGACTGAGGCAGGGTTGTCCTGTATCTCAAATTCTCTTCGCATGTCTTCAGAACCCCTTTTATAGGTTGGTAAGCGAGGGGGTGTGGGAACAGGTAGAGGATCCAAGGCTGGCCCCCAGAATTGTGGGTTACGTAGATGACACCACGATTCTGGTGGGCGGTGAGGAGGGTTTAGTCAATGTGGATAGGATTGTCGGGGTTTTTGGGAAAGCTACTGGGATGGGGGTCAATAAAATGAAGTCCAAGTTGATGGAGGTAGGCACATGGGTGGGAGGGGCGTTGGTGGATTTTAATAGACAGGCTTAAGATTTGTGGGAAAACTTTTGCTAGGGATGTTCAGGAGGCACGAAGGATTAATTCGGCAGAAGTGGTGGATGCTGCCATAACAAGGATGGGGGGCTGGAAACCAGGGAAGGTAACTCTTTTTGCAGAGAGCTATAGTAATTAATACGCTCATTTATAGTAGGTTGTGGTTTGTGGGTGCGATATACCCCTTTTGTGATGAGGACATTCTTCATTTGCAAAGGAAAGCTTTAAGGTTTATTTAGGCATATGGTAAGCATTGGTTGCATCAGGATGTAGTTATGGAGAGGGGGAGGTTAGGGGGGTTGGGATTGAAACCTTTGCGTTGTAGATTGTTGGGTGTGTATGTGAAGCAGGAATTCCTGGGAGGGGGGATATCACAGAGCACAGGTAGATCGAGTATTGCGGGTTGTGAGGAGGTGGTGGGGTGCTAGAAATGTGTTGACTTGTGAGGCGATCTTAAGATTTTGTTGGTTGTGAGGGATCCTGGGAGGATTAAGGTAAGTAAACTTGACAGGGTGAGGGATAATTTAGAGGTTGTACAGGGGAAGGCAGAGTTTTCCCTATACAACTGGAAGAAGGTGTGGTTTTGGATAAGAAGGGTAAAACGTTCCGTCGAGGGTAAGGGAGACAGGTTATCGTTTCCTGCATGGTGTCTTAGCATCACGAGCACAGCTGTTTCGTATGGGTATAGTAGTAGATGGGTCATGTCCTCTTTGCGGGGAGTTGGATACGGCATATCATTCTGTGTATTTTTGTAGGAAATTGGATGATGTGTGGGTTTGGCTTTGGAGGGTGTTTAGGAGTGTGGGAGGAAGGGGTGTATTAATCTTACGGGGTTTAAGCTTGGACTTCGGGGGTTGTACCGATGATGTTCAAAGGGCGTTAGTGTATGTTGTTTTGGATTATATACACACATCCTGGGGTATGAGAGAGGTGAGAGGTACAGGTATGATTCGGGCACTAGCGGCTAGATTCTATAGAACGAGATTTAATAACCAGAAGATACCTGGTTATATGGGAAACGTTGGGAGAAGGCTTTTTTGGTGGGGTACAGGGCTATGACTTTGGGGGCTTTAAGGGGTGGATGACTTGGCAGTTGTAAGAGGGCTGGTCAGTGGATGCATAGGGACAGGGCTGGTTGAAAGGTTGCATGAGGGTGGGGGGTGTATGTTAGGTGGTGTCTGTGAGGGGGAGGGGGCATAGGTTTTGGGGGTCATTGGGGGGGTTCTTATCGAGTATGCACGTTGAAGAGGTGACTGTCGATGGGGGTGGGGGAGACTGCTAGACACGGGGAGGTATGCATGGGTGTGTTTGTGACTCAAGACTATCGGGGATGTCCCGGGGGGGTGTATGTAAGGGGAGAGGCAACTGGGGTTTACCTAGACTGTATTCTTTATTATATTCTGACCGGATAATTTGGAGTTTTTGGCTTCTTGGAAATGTTTTTTTTTTATATATATTTCAACGTTTTTGTATTGACATATGTCTAAGGTTTAATGTGTTTTGAGGCTATGTTTTATATCTCTAATAGTTATGGCATTTGTTTTGTTGTGTGGTGATCTTTTGTGAGGAAGATACTGTGTAGGTTTATAATTTTGTATTGCAGTGCGTAAAATTAGTAAGATCCGTTACAGACCAGGATGCTATATGTCTTACATGGATCATGAATGTGAGGCCAGTTAATCTGGGGATGGCAGTGTTTCTTTGACATCCGAGAGTTTAATGCACTTATGGGTTTTGTGTAAATTTATAACGGTAGGCTTTGATGGACCTGTGTCCATGGAAGAGTATGCATGTGTTAGTGGAAGGGGTGGGGGAGGATATTACATTGTATACTTTTACATTGTGTGGTCATTAGACCCTTGTTGAGCCTTCATATATAGTGTCATGCAATGTACATGTCTTCGCCTTAAAGGCGCATTGTTTCTTGTAAATATTGGGGTTTTTAGTGGAGCTACGTTTTTAGTGACGTTTTCCAAAACTCATGTGATTGTGTTACATCTGTGTTTTTGTTTTGTTATCTGTTTCACAATATGTTCATCATGTAATAAAGTATTTTTGGTGTGTGAGAGGTTTGGCTCACCACATTTTCTGTGATTTTTATGTTTTTGTATACTTTGGTGCGTCCTGTGCATATGTCAAGTTCAGATTGTATTAATTTGGCTTATGAGATGGCTGATGTTTTAAGGCCATGTCATGTTACTTTTTTGGATGTACTTATTATGTTATTTTAATAAAAATATAAAAAAAAGAATCTAGGGAGGTGGCAACCAGAGCAGATGCAGCTCTGCCAGAAGACTGTTTAGATCCATCAGTGTATATAACTTGTGATAACTTATTACTACCAGCTAGACCAGAAATTTCTTCTTGAGCAGTTGCTTTAACAAGTGATTTAATTAAGGAAGGGATTACTAGCAATGAGCTTCTTGGGACGGGCTTGCAGGTATGTGATATTAAATGAACACATCTTCAATGGAGGGGTGAAATGCTCTTGTTGTCTACAGTGATACAGTTCATGCTGGTTATAAAACTTAATATAATTGCATGTTTTCACAATCAGTTTATATATATGTGTATTTACTTCTAGACATTTAGTAAGATTCATAGTGACAGTGTCTGGTTCATTTCTTAATATTCTAATACCGAGTACAGTTTTGATCTCAATAATCCTATCAATGATATTAGAAATGCCAAGCTCCTTCCTCATGTTAAGAACCTTGGTAGATTTGGGACAGCCAAGAATAATTCTGAGAACTTCATTTTGCATTAACTCCAAGGGTTGGAGAGAACGTATCCTAGCTAATATCAACATGGGAGCAGCATAATCCATTAAGGCCCTAACATTGGATATGTACATCATTCTCACGATTCTCGCATTAACACCATAGTTAGGGTTGTAGCCAGCAACAGCTTTGAGAGCATTTAGCCTATCTTTGCATTTCTTACTTAGTTGGGGTATGGTGGAATTATTGAAGGGTACACCTACACCAAGGTATCTGTAAGATTTAACGTAACTAATGTTTTCACCCTGCAAACAGATGGGTGGGGAATAGCGTTTGCTTGTTAATATCTTGAATTTCGTTAAGAATGGTACTCATCTTCTTATACCCTATTGTATGGATCATGATGTCATCAGCATAAATTATAGCTATATGTTTAGGTGAGGCAGGTAGAGCATTTAGAGAGCATTAATCAGAATATTAAATAGCATGGAACCGAGAACTCCTCCCTGTGGTGAACCTAGGGACATTTCTTTAGACTAGCTTCTGAAGCTTTGGTAGAGGACAGAAGATAGTCTATTTGACAGGTATCCTATTATCCAGCAGAGTAGGCAACCACCAATATTCATTTTGGCTAGTTCATGTAGTATAACAGTTCTGTTTGCGATATCAAATGCAGATTTGATGCAGTGAGAAAGGTGGAAATATAGTTCTGCACACTTTTACCTTTCATGAACCCACAGAGGGAGGGGAAAAGTTGGTATCTGATTCTGTGGTACAGTCTGTTAAGTATCATTCTTTCAAAAGTTTTACAAAGACAGCTAGTTAATAAGATCGGTCTAATTGTATCAGGCTGTTGGGGCTTAGGGATAGGCACAATGAGACTATTGGTCCAGGAAGTAGGAAGAACGCCCTCAGTGAGATTATACAGTGCCAACAATTTGTTATCAGGCTATCTGAGGATATCATAGGTTATACCATCTTCTCCAGGAGCGGTTGATTGACCTTTAGTTAATGCATTATCTAATTCATACTCGGTGAAGAGGCAATCACTCTCATCAGTATTTTGGCTCATAACATTAATCAATTTCAACCCTTTTTCAGTAGCACTCTCTAATTTTTTTCTAATAAGAGATGGAAGGTTGTCATGCCTGGATGTTTTGAACCAGTTATTTATGAGGTAGTTTACTTTTTCAAGTGGAAAGGGATGAGCAACATTGCCAGTCTTTTTCCTGGTTATTTTATTTATACCTTTCCATGCCAGACTTAAAGGGGTAGACCTATTTAACCCACTAACAAATTGTTCCCATTCCTGTTGCTAAGTTCTTGCTTTCTATTCCTTGCATTTGTTTGTGCAGCTTGGGACGTTCTGAGTAGGTCTGGGGTTCTATATTCACTGTATGCTTTACCAATCCTCTAGCTGCATGTGTTAAATTGCGTAACTGTGGGTCATTATAGTATTTACATTGTTTTTGTTCCCATTTATAGTGGAAGATTTGTTTTCTTTTCCTGCCCACTTGATCTGTGAGTACAGTCTCAATAGTGGTAACTAGATCATTGAATTTTTGTGTGCCAGTGGGCTCGTAATTCTTATATCATTGATCCAAGTGGTTAATAAAGTTATCTCTGTATTCTGGGTTGAGAATAAGTTTCCTCCTTCTGTATTTAGCTCCTTGGTTGCTCGAGATATGATAAAGATTGACAGTTGTGAGTCTTGGGAAGTGATCAGACAGATCATCAACTACGACAGAGTCATGCATCGTATATGATGTATTAAATCCAAGGCACAGATCTAGTATGCCACCATATATGTGAGTAGGCTCAGTAGAGCCCACAGTTCGAACACTATCATGGTCATTTAGGAATTTCACTAGTTTAGTTCCATTGGTGTTTGTTATAGACCCACAAATATTCTTATGCCTGGTATTAAAGTCTCCAAGAATGAGGGTAGGTTCACTATTAATGTGATTCGTGAAGCATCAGGTCGATGCTGGTTCGCTGGAGCATAAAGATTAAAAATGTTTATGGAAAAATTGCCTACATATACTCTGACACCATGATACTGCATGTTTACTCGACTCTGCAGGGCAAGGAGTGAATGTGGCAACTTCTTTTTGACATACATCACACAACAGTTGGTTGACCTTAAGTTATAAGCTGCATATCCAGACAACTTTGGTGGAGGTGCTTCAGCTGGTGGAGGTGCTTCAGCTGGTGGAGGTGCTTCAGCTAGCAGTCCACATTCCTGCAAACAGATGACATCAATATTCTTGGTTGCACTAATATGATGTAAGTCAGGCAACCGCTTCCTGATGGAAGCAATGTTCCATGAAAAAAATCGTAATCTATTCATTGTAGTGAGTTATTACAATCTTTGCTCGTAAGATGGTAAGACTGTTATGTTTTGGCTACAGTGTGCAAACACTTAAGAACAAATAACATAGTTTGTACATTTTCATTTTCACACCCCCCTTTTTCTCTAAGCATTTCTAGGCATTTTGCTAGCCAGTTCCTAGACAATGTTTGAAGCCTCACAAACCCTTTGAAACTGAATAGAAGTTGCTGCACTTTTGACATCATTCTTGTACTCAAGAGCACCATCCTGACTACCTATGTTTATAAAATTTATCAGTATCTGTTGAAGATGCTCTTTTTTTTCTGCAGGTTTATTATAAATTGAAAATGGTCAGGCGAATCAAATGCCTTTCTAGAGAAAGGTACTTCTGAGTTCTTTAACACATATCACATTAACAGGTTGTGTCAGGGAAACGCCTTCCCCTGAACAAAATATTGATGGAAAAATTAATAAATAATAGTAAACCGAAGGATATTTATAATAAGATGGTTTTTCTGGATTTTAATATAAAATTAAATAGAAATAAAAAGAAATATATCCGTTGTGGTTCAGGTCTGTTGGTGAGACAGGAGGTAATAACCGGAGAGGGGAGAATAGATGATGGTTGTCTCTCTGTAGGTGGTATGTCTTCGGAGTAGATGGTGAATCTCCTGGGACCACGAGGTTGAAATACCACACTGTAGGTATCCAAAGGTAGATGAGATCTTCTGCAACACCCTCTAACGCACACAAGTTAGAAACTAGAGAGGAGTTGTTGAGGAATTCCCGTTAAGTCCAGGAAAATCTTGCTCGTAAGTCATGCGTCTGTCCTGGAGAACCAGTCCAGCGGCAGAGCTGATAATAAAGAAAATATTCTGGTTACCATAAGTCTTAAAACATTTAAGATAGAAAAAGGTGTTTCAAGATGACCAAGTCACTACTGGTAACCAAAGAAAACATAATAATCAAACAAAGAAATACTCCTGGTAGAGCGCCTTACCTGATTCGGAGAAGAGTGAAGGTGAAGTGACTTTCCACTTCCCAACCGACACCAGGTAAGAGTCATACTACCAGGAGTAGAAGTAAAACCCTCAGACAACCGGGAACAAGAGTTTAGCTCCAGCCCGCTAGATGGAATTGCTGGCTGTAACTCGTTAATAATGCTCCCGGCTGACTGAACAACCGTTACCTTATTTACAACTACTTTTCCCTCACAGGTTGCAAGGTTACATTAGTGTTCTCTGATGGTGCCTCTGACATGACTGACTCGTCATTCATTGTAGGTAGTTCCTGTGCAATTAACTCATCTCCAGCTTCCAATGGGGTCACATGTGTGGTGTCCGTCTGACTGTTGTAGATGTGTGTTGGGAACAGATCCACTCCAGTCTGTTTGATTTTTTTTTTGTGGGGGGGATTCCTAGTTTAGATTAATCGGACTTGACTTTTCTTAGGACAATAATTAAATTTTCTGGTACTTACTATGTATTTTAAAGGCTGAAGACCTTCAAAAGAAATGCTGACTGCTTGTCGGACTACCAATTTTTGTTTCTTCCCAGCCTTGCTGTGCTGTTCGGCTCCCCAGACACAAGAGAGACAAGGCGAGCTGCAAGATCTATACATAGATCCGAAACGTGATAATTCCTCATTTTGGGAACCCTGCTGTTCGTCTACTTTTGGCTGGTCCACAACTTCTTCAATGTCCTCATTTTGATAACTCTGCTGTTTGTCATACCCCTGGGACTTATCATCTATTTCATCATCCTTCGTTTAGGGAACACTACGTTTTCCCTATACACCTGTGGCTGACCTCCAGTTTTCTACAACGTCCACCTTCCCAACTCTATTAATTACACTGCCAGTTATGTATCTTGATTGGTGTTGGTACCTTCTGGGGCTGACCTTCACGATAGTCACAACCACCAGTGTCCACAGAGTGCTATAAACCAGTTTCCAGTCCCACCCCAGGGATTCCTGATCGCCTTGCCAATACCACAGGCAAAAATCGGAAGACCATCTTTCTGATATATGTATATAATAGCCTTGCTTTATTGATTTATTTATCTATTTAATTTTTCCATCATTGGCTTCATATAGGACGAATTCATATTTGTTTTAAATTTTGAGTTTTGCTTATCTGTAATAAAATTTACCTTATTTTGTTATAATTTAATTTTCTATGTTTTTATTTCATAAGGAGGAGGGTGTCCTTTCAAATGCTTTTTGAGGGTATGAGAGGACCCTTTGTTTCAAGACCCATGGAGAAATGTTAACTGAGCCCACCTCCTTCGAGGTAACTAATTCACATAGCAGTTTCCTCACCTCCTCGGTTGTAAGAAGTGTCCAACTAGTGTACTGTACTCCACTGCCTCGGTTTGCTCGAAGTCTTTCTGTCTCTAAAAAAGTAACTCCCTAAATCTTGTGCTAAGCTTTTCGCATACCTCCTGATCATTCCTTGTGAGCTCCCCACCTTTCATTTTCAGCCTTATTACCTGGTCCTTGAATGCTGGTTTTCTCTTAAAGTGGCTATACTTTAAGATTTGGTTTTCGATGCTATGTCATTCTCGTATTGCCACTTGGCCTCCCTTCTAATATATGCATATTGCTGTTTTTGACTCTTCGGCTCAACGCCTCTCTAAGCCTCGGTTTCTATCATTTCATTTACTGTGTTTCCCTCTAGTTTTCTTCCCCACTTCACCTCATACAAGAACTGTCGCATGCCCGTGTAGTGTCTTATTTTGAAGAGTGGCTTCTCCCAGTTTTAACGTTACAAGGTATCCGAAACTCAGGACCACGTGATCACTAATACTGAGTGGCTTTTTGTGTGTAATATTCTCTGTCGGAACCATTGAAGGTGAATATTAGGTCCAGCCTTAGTATGTCTTCTCTCTTTATTTGTGTCCCTAATATGTTGATGCATGAAGTTTTTCCGTACCACCTCCAGCATCTTAACCCTCCAGGTTCTGGTCCCCCATGTGGCAGGTTTTCCCATGCAATCTCCTCATTGTTAAAATTTCTCATGGCCAGGAATTTTTCCCTGCCCACGTGGGGACTTCTGGTCACCTCATCTAGTTTATCCACCATTGCTATGTTGTCTCTTGCTAATCAATGGTGGGTTGTACATCACTGCTATCACCAACTTGGGACCCCTGGTATGAAGTGTTTCTGCTAAGTAGTCGTCTGCTTTCCTTCTGTCCACTCATTCTATCTCGTGAAAACTTCACTGGTTTCTGATGGCAGTGCAACTCCTTCCCCTTTGTTCTCTTTGACTCTCCTCAGAATCAGATAGCCATTTGGGAAGATCGCACCTGTTGTCATCTCCGTGTGTTTTATCTCCGTGAGTTCTATGATGTCTGGGGATGCTTCTGTGCTTTGTTCATGCCACTCCTCACTCTTGTTTGTTATTCCATCTGTAGTGGTGTACAACATCTTCAGCTTCTTTTCCAATACTGTATTCTGGGGAGTGTTTGGGTTTGGTGTGATGATCCCCCAAGGCTGAGCTTCCCTGCTGTCGACGCCTGCCCTTCCCAACTCTGGCATCTTTGTGCCCTCTCTCTCTCTCTCTCTGTTCGTCCCATTCCTCTCTTGTTCATTCACATTCGATGTATACCCTGTGGTATTTTTTGAGTCCCTCAACTGTGGTTCTGCTGTATAATTTTCCATACAAGTTGTCATGAATGTCAGTTTGAATAAGAAAAATTTCCCCCCTCGAATTACCCATTCCCATCCAAGTCTCTGAAAACTTGTCACCTGGGACATGTCTTCTGTTATTGTCATGATATTTTTATATGTTTCCTTCCCTGGTCGTCCTTCATCGAAAGTCCTCCCTTCAGCCTCCTGAAGTCCATAAATAATTAGCGATCTCTGTCTCTCATTTTCCAGTTTCCTTTCCTTCCGTATCTCTGTGTCCTATTTTATAACCTTTGCAGTTTCGTTTATTTCCTGGACCTCTTGGTGGCCTGATAGCACTTCTACAAAGGACTTTTTAGCTCCTTCCCACATTTAGGCCCCTCGCTGGCTGCTGATGGTCCTGTTCCCATTTCCTAGTCCCTTTCGCTCATCAGCTCTGTTTCCCTCTTAAGCACTTTCAGTTCCTCCTATAGGTTCTTTATCTTTGCTTCAGCATTTGTAGCCCATAATTCCTATTTCTTGCTATTTGCAGACATCTCCTCCATTCTGTTGCAAATTTCATTTAGCCTTTTCTCACTCTTTTTCCTTTGTGCTCTTGAGCTGCTGCCTATGCTTCCTTCTGAGTCCAACCTTCCTCATTTCCTTGCCTCTCTGTTCTACCTTTTGGGATTTCATTTTTTATCCTGTTTAGGTTATTCTAGCTTCCATAGCCTGTAATCTGTGTGTAAGTGCGTGAGTATGCGTGTACTTACATATTTGTGGTTGCAGGGATCGAGTCACAGCTTTTGACCTCGCCTCTTTGCTAGTCGCTACTAGGTCCACTCTCTCCCTGGTTCAAGAGCAGGGAGAGAGTATAGATCCTGCTTCTAAACTCCAGATTGTTCCACTTCGACACCCTCTAAGGCTTTGTCCCATCTCTGAAACTTTCTGACCTTGTCCCTTGTCAATTCATCTCAGTATTTTATACGGCGTTATCATGTCCTCCATATCTTCCCCTGTCCTCCAGTGTCTTCAAGTTGAGCTCCCTTAACTTCTCCTCATAGGATATTTCCCTATTTGTACTCACCTGTTTGTTTTTTCAGGCTTGGAGTCATAGCTTCTGGCCCCGCCTCTTCGCTAGTCGCTTATAGGTTCACTCTCTCCTCCAAGAGGCTTATATAACGTTTCTTGAAGCTATGTATGGATCCTGAATCAACTACTTCACTCTCCAGATTATTTCATTTCCTGATTTCGTGTTTATGTTTTTAGGTTTATTAATTTTGCTAGTTAATAAGTGTATATTTGTTATGGAACACGACCAAAACAAACCTACTGTGTGTAAATGGCAGCTTTCATATATACTACCATATACCGGTATGTATCGTTGTTTGAACCCCTTTTAACATGACTCAATTTTGCTTTTGCTTTTAATATTTGACAATGTTCCCTTAATATCAGGATCGTTAGAAGTGAATCATAATATTATTACCAGGTGGTTTGATGGTAAACAGGTGAATTAGCCTACTGATACTACCCGTGCGATCATTGCTTAATAGCGCACACAATACGGGCGAAAGGAATAACTGACAAAGTGGGGAGATGGATCTTCAACTTTCTAACCAGTCGAACACAAAGAGTAGTGGTCAACAGAGTTGAATCGGAAGCTGCCATTGTGAAAAGCTCTGTTCCACAAGGCACAGTACTCACCCCCACCCTGTTCCTCATCCTCATATTAGACATGGACAGAGAGGTAATCCACAGCACCGTGTCATCCTTTGCAGACGATACTAGGATCTACATGAGAGTGTCATCCATTGAAGACACGGTTAACCTCCATGAAGATATAAACCAAGTTTTCCAATGGGCAACGGAAAACAATATGATGTTTAATGAAGACAAATTCCAACTACTCAGTTATGGAAAACTGGAGGAAATAATAATTTGAACTGAGTGTATTACAAACTCTGATCATACAATAGAGCGAAAAAATAATGTGAGTGACCTGGGAGTGGTAATGTCTGAGGATCTCACTTTCAAGGATCACAACAGTGCCACGATAACAACTGCAAAGAAAATGCCAAGCCAATGATGATCGTTTTCAAATCACTTGTTCTCTCTCGGCTGGAATATTGCTGTACATTTCAAGGCAGGTGAAATTGCAGATCTAGAGAGTGTACAGAGAACCTTTACTGCACATATAAGTTCTATCAAACACCTCAACTACTGGGAACGCCTGGAAGCACTTGACTTGTACTCACTGGAACGCAGACGAGAGAGATATATCATAATCTACTCTGGAAAATCCTAGAAGGAATGGACCCGAATCTGAACACAGAAATTACTCCCTACGAAAGTAAAAGACTGGGCAGGCGGTGCAAAATGCCCCCAATGAAAAGTAGGGGCACCATTGGTACACTAAGAGAAAACACCATAAGTCTCCGGGGCCCAAGACTATTCAACAGCCTCCCACCATGCATAAGGGGAATTACCAATAGGCCCCTGGCTGCCTTCAAGAGGGAGCTGGACAGATACTTAATATCGGTGCCGGATCAGCTGGGCTGTGGTTCGTACATTGGACTATGTGCGGCCAGCAGTAACAGCGTGGTTGATCAGACCCTGATCCACCGGGAGGCCTGGTCATGGACCGGGCCGCGGGGACGTTGATCTCTGGAATACCCTCCAGGTAGACTCCAGGTAGGTAGGCAGAGAGTCCATCCAACTCAGCCTAGTTTAACTTAGCCAACCTCTTATAAACACCAACGACTACGATTATTGATTATTTTTGTTATTTATTCATTATTTTATCCAAAATAGTTTACATGATTCATTATTGGGTCACAAACAGGAGCTTAGATTACTGTTTTGTATCGTAACGCTTCTCTAGGCTTAGGTTGAGGCCTATGCGCAACGTAACCTTCAGTTTACAAGATGCTGCATAAATATTCTAGACTCTTTTTTAGGACAAAATAGCGTCTTCGTCACCGTAATATGCGGTAATAGCTAGAACTAAATATGCTGTAACTATAACCACAAAGTAGAGAAAAAAGTAGAGTGAAGGACTTAAGAGTGTTAATGTCAGAGGATCTTACCTTCTAGAATCACTGCAGTGTCACTATCACATCTGCGAGAAAAAAATGATAGGATGGATAATGAGAACCTTCAAAACAATGAACCCCAAGCCAATGATGATTCTCTCTAGGCTGGAATACTGCTGTACACTAACATCTCTATTCAATGCAGGTGGAATCACAGATCTAAAGAATGCATACTGAACCTTCACTGCACATAGAATTTCCGTCAAACACCTTAATTACTGGGAAAGCTGAGTCACTTGTCCTGTACTCACTAGAATGCAGGCGAGAGACACACATCATAATCTACACCTGGAAAATCTTAGACAGATTGGTCCCAAATCTACCCACAAAAATCACTCAGACGGTGCAACATACCCCCAATGAAAAGTAGGAGCGCCATTAGTACACTAAGAGTAAACACAATAAGTGTCCGAGACCCAAGACTTAAAGAGAGAGCTGGACAGTACCCAATCAGTCGGGCTATGGTTCGTACGCTGGACTACATGAGGCCAAAAGTATCAGCCTGGTCGATCAGACCCAGATCCACTGAAGGACTTGTTAAGGACTGCGCCGCGGGGGCGTTGACCCCCCGAACACCCTCTAGGTGGATTCCAGATAGCACTATGCGCTCATCTTGTTGCGTGCATCGACATACAGAGGCCGTGGATTATGTTGTAAATAAATAACTTTCTAGTTAGTATTATTATCATTATTATTATTTTCATTATTATTATTATTATTATTATTATTATTATTATTATTCACCTCAAGATATTGATACTCTAACTATGAAATAGCGTAAGGAAAACAGAAGAGGTGGGAAGCAATAAGTTTTGATCTGATAAAGAAGAAAATAAGTCCACAAATTCGGATTAAGAGCTGATACGAGGTTCATGGCAACCCACAGGATATGGTGTCCCTTATCATAACAATGGTAGCTACCATATTCTTGGTAGCCGCCATGGCGCCAGCAATGTTACGTTCTCGAAGCTGTGTTTGAGTAATTTCCTGTATATACTCAGAACCCCATCCTCTCTCCAGGACACACACACATACACACACACACACACACACACACACACACACACACACATTTTTGTGTACCTCGGGATAGTAGAAATGTGTTGTTTTCCTCAGGAAATAGTGAAAGAAATACAGTGAATAGGTTATATTATATATCAACAAGACACGAAAGTGGATATACGCCAGAACACCTCATCGACTTGGACAATCTACAGGATACTACAGGCTGCTACAGGCTGCTACAGGCTACATCGCAAGTACATCTCACCTATGCGTGGTTTTCGGGGAGTCGGGTATAAATTCCAATTACCTAACCACCAAGCTGTTTGTGAATGGTCAACTCTCATAGTAAGATAAGGAATAGGATACCAAGTACTTGGTAACGAAGCATAGAATACATTAACTGGTAGATCAGGCGTGAGGCAGGTCACGCCAGGTAGAGGAGCACTGCAGACGACGTGTCACTCGCAAACTCCACATACACACCATACACCATAATACACAATTTCACCACTACTTTTCCCACAACTCACACACACACACACATACACACACACACACAAAACACACACACACACACACACACACACACACACACAACTAACACACACACACACAAACAAACACACTCAGGCCTAGTGTCTAATCGACATGTGCCTAGGACAAAATGGTAACTAACACAAAACTAACACACACACACAAAACTAACACACACACAAAAAAAAACTAACACACACACACACACACACACACATACAGCCCCACACAGACTCTTTCCCCCTGCTCCCTCCCCCACTCCCTACCCTGAACCCTCCTTCTCCCACCCTCCTTCTCCCCCTCTCCCACTCCCATTCTCTCTCCAACCCTCCTCCACTCTCTCCTCATATTCCCCTCTCTTTCCCCCTCCCCACCTCTCTTCCATTTCCCCACTGTCTCCAGTTTCTCCTCTTCCTCCCTCCACCTCCACACAAACACTCAGGCAATCACACCACAAAACAACCACACAGAAATACATAGTTTTTCACTCTGTGGAATCTTAAAAAAAATGGAGTGCCAGAGAGCAGGACGGAAAACTATGGGACTGGAGGATGAGTCTGCAAAGGAAGATTGGGCAGCAGAGCTCATGAAAAGGGAACATGAGTGGGGAAGGAAGCTAGAGGAGCTTAGCATGAAAATGGAGGAGAGGATAGCTGCAGAAAGCAGGAAGTGGGAGAAGCAAGTCACAACAGCAGAGGCTAAGATACAGAGATTAGAAGAAAATTTGAAACAGCAAAATCAGGCCGAGGAAGATAGGAACAGAAAGTATGTGAAGAGCTCATCACGAGTCTTAGGGAGGTATTCTCAGAGGAGACAGAAAGGCTTCCAGTAAAAAGTGGCGGTGGAGTGCACCAGCAAGTGCTGGACATACTACACACAACCGAGGAGGAGGTGAAAATACTGCAATGTGAACTAGATATCTCCAAGGCATGGGCCAAAATAACATCTCTCCTTGGGTCCTGAGAGAGAGAGAGAGAGAGAGAGAGAGAGAGAGAGAGAGAGAGAGAGAGAGAGAGAGAGAGAGAGAGAGAGAGAGAGAGAGAGAGAGCAGAGGTGCTGGGAGTGCCACTAACAACAGTCTTAGAGAAATATATCAAAACAGAGGAACTGCCAGAGGTGTGAAAAACAGCAAAAGTAGTGCCAGTTTTTTAAGAAAGGAGACGAAAAAGCGGCATTACACTACAGACCAATGTAACTGACATGTATAGTATGTAAAATCATGAAGATTATCAGAAGAGTGGTGGAGCACCTAGAATGGAATGGGCTCATATTTGACAGCCAGCACAGCTTCAAGGATGGAAATCCTTAATCACAAACCTACTGGAGTTCTGCAACAAGGTAACAGAAGTAAGACAGGAGAGAAACGGATGGGCAGGTTGCATTTTCTAGGACTGTAAGAAGGCTTTCGACACGGTACAGCATAAAAGACTGGTACTAAAGTTAGAAGAGCAGGCAGGACTAGATGGAAAAGCATTACAATGAATCATGAAATACTTGACAGGAAGGAAACAATGAGTGATGGTAGGGGACCGGATGTCGTAGTGGGCGCCTGGCTTCTACATGGGTCCTAGAGTCGGTGCTGTTTCTTGTATATGTGAAAGACATGACGGAAGGGATAGAATCATAGGTGTTCCTGTTTGCAGACGACATGAAAATGACGAGGAGAATAAAAATGGACGAGGATCAGATAATAATATAAAGGGATCGCGACAGGCTGCAAGCCTGGTGCGACAAATGGCTCCTGGAGTTTAACACCACCAAATGCACAGTCATGAAGCTTGAAAAAGAAAAAGAATACCGGAGACGGAGTAGAGACACGGGGGTCAAAGACTACAAACTTAATAAAAAGCATATTGGAGTGAGTACCAAACCGAGCACATCCCCTGAGCCGCGCATCAACCAACTAGCTGCTGGAGCATATGGCCGCGTGGCAAACCTAAGAATAGTGTTCCGACATCTAAGTAAGGAATCAATTACTCCATGTACTTCAGGCCTATATTGGAGTATGCAGCACCAGTATGGAACCCACACCTGGTCAAGCACATCTAAAAATTAGAGAGTGTTCAAAATTTTGCAACAAGACTAGTCTCAGAGCTAAGGTATATGTCGTATGAGGAGATGTTAAGGGAACTCAACCTGATGACACTGGAGGACAGTAGGGATAAGGGATGATATGATAACGACATACAAAATACTGAGAGGAATTGACATGGTAAACAAGGACAGAATGTTTCAGAGACACAGCAACAAAGGGACACAACTGGAAAGTGAAAATTCAGACGAGTCATAGGGATGTTAAGAAGTATTACCTAAGCCATAGAGTTGTCAGGAAGTGGAACAATCTGGAAAGTGAAGTAGAAGCAGGATCCCTACATAGCTTTAAGAAGAGGTGCGAAAAGGATCTTGGAGCCGGGAGAGAGTGGACCTAGTAGCGACTAGCGAAGAGGCGATTCTAGGAGCCGTGACTCGACCCCTAAAACAACATATGGGTGAGTACTTATAAGGGAGTACAAACACACACACACACACACACACACACACACACACACACACACACACACACACACACACACACACACACACACACACGTTGTTCCCTGATTTTAATTCTCACAATTACTTGGCGATGAAAAGTGGAGAGGTCTCCAGATGATCGGAAATAAAATTTAGACCTGGGAGACAGAGACTACAAACATTTCTCAAGGAGAAAAACCAATGGGCGTGCACACTGATGAGAATGTCGCCAGTGGCAAATATCAACCGAACAACACGAATGTTCGTTAAGGAAATCAAAGTGTTGTTTCAGGAACCTGAAAAGTCGTATAACCGGGGTATAGAGGACACACGCTTGCAGCACCATCATGGAACCTTACCTGATGAAGTGTAGTGGTATGCAACAAGACTAGTTTCTCAACAAAGGGGAATGAACTGCGAGGCTATGTTAAAGAATTTGAGGCTGACGACTTTAAGGACAGAAGAACCAGGGGAGACTATATAATATATGCTCATTGGGCTTGATAGGCTGGACAGGCTTAGACAGTTCGAGAGGCGGGTACACGGAAATTAAAGAAAGTATATCTTCAGCCTCCGGGTGGTCAGAAAGTTGAATGACCTGGACGAAGATATATTTAAGACAGGCTTCAAACATAATTTAAAAATAGTATACCATTGCTTAGCAGGATATGGATGGAAGGAGTAAATCCGGCAAGATTTAATTTAAAAGGAAAGGCTAGGAGAGAAACTGCACCTCTCCAACAACAAATATGAGTATAAATAAACTAGATGAGTACAAACACATTAAAAACATCCAGTATTTTATTTATTAGTATCCAGAAGTTATGAATACACAAGGCATTCATTGTTAAACGATAATCATAGTAGCAACGTAGAAATAATTTAACTGAAGACTGCAGGCATCTCCATCTGCTGTGAATATAAGTTTGGGAGAGGCGAGTAGTGGTCTCACTCGACTACCATACACGACCATGGAGACAGTTGTGCTGCTGATGGTCGTCCTGGCTGTGTCTGGCTACGCCCAGCGTACTGACGTAGAGTTACCAGAAGGTATTTTATTAAACACCTCTCATTTTTTGTTATAATTATTATTATTATTGTTATTATTATTATTAGTAGTAGTAGTTGCAGTAGTAGTTTAGTTGTAGTAGAAGTAGTTGTAGTAGAAGTAGTAGTAGTAGAAGTAGTAGGTAGTAGTAGAAGTAATAATAGTAGTAGTAGGATCAGCAGCAGCAGCAGCAGCAGTAGTAGTAATAAGTTGTATATCAGTGAAACAACAAGTTGCCAATTTTTGTTGAAACGTATCGCCTACACAGCAGGTTTCTTCAGTCAAATACAGAGGTGTCTAAAATTATGGCGACAGCAGGAGTAGTGGCGAGGTAAAGATGATGTGATCAGTCCATCAACGTTAACGATTTAGTTTTTGAGATGGTCAGTCCCTCAGCCTTCAGAACAGTTCAGCCATATTCATTGTCTGGAACAATTTTCCATACCACGACTATGGTTGGACAATTCTCCAGGTTGAGGGACTGACCCCCTTGAAAACATTTTATCAACGTTGTTGGACTGATCATATCTTAACCTCGTCACTACTTCTGCTGTCTCGATACTTTTAATCACCTCTGTTTTTGACTGAAAAGATGCCTTTCTGATTATATATACATATAGGTTGGTAGACAGCAACCACCCAGGGTGGTACTACCACCCAGGGAGGTACTACCACCCAGGGAGGTACTACCGTCCTACCAAATGAGTGTGAAACACAAGCCTCTAATTGTTTTGCATGATGGTGGGAATGCTGGTGTCTTTTTCTGTCTCATAAACATGCAAGGTTGCAGGTATGTCTTTCTACTTCTACTTACACTTAGGTCACTTAGGTACACTTGTTCTTGTTTATTTCCGCTTATCTCCATGAGAAAGTGGAAATAATCTCCCTCTCTCCTATACACTCTAACCTGAGCCTCACTATCCTCGTATAAACTCTTCACTGCTTTCAGTAACCTACCTCCTATTCCATACACATACAACATCTGCCACATTGCCCCCCTATCCACCCTGTCATACGCCTTTTCCAAATCCATAAATGCCACAAAAACCTGTTTACCCTTATCTAAATACTGTTCAGCTATATGTTTCACTGTAAACACTTTCCTAAAACCTCCTTGTTTATCTGCTATCCTACTCTCCGTCTTGCTCTTAATTCTTTCAATAATAACTCTACCATACACTTTACCAGGTATACTCAACAGACTTATTCCCATATAATTTTTGCACTCTCTTTTGTCCCCTTTGCCTTTATACAAAGAAACTATGCACGCTCTCTGCCAATCCCTAGGTACCTTACCCTCTTCCATACATTTATTAAATAATAGCACCAACCACTCCAAAACTGTATCTCCACCTGCTTTTAACATTTCTATCTTTATCCCATCAATCCCAGCTGCCTTACCCCCTTTCATTTTACCCACTGCCTCACGAACTTCCCCCACACTCACAACTGGCTCTTCCTCACTCCTACAAGATGTTATTCCTCCTTGCCCTATACACGAAATCACAGCTTCCCTATCTTCATCAACATTTAACAATTCCTCAAAATATTCTCTCCATCTTCCCGATACCTCTAACTCTCCTCTCCTATTTTTAACTGTCAAATCCATTCGTTTCCCTGGCTTCCTCAACTTATTAATCTCACTCCAAAACTTTTTCTTATTTTGAACAAAATTCGTTGATAACATCTCACCCACTCTCTCATTTGCTCTCTTTTTACATTGCCTTCTCTTTTTCTCTCCATATACTCTTCCCTCCTTGCATCACTTCTACTTTGTAAAAACCTCTCATATGCTAACTTTTTCTCCCTTACTACTCTCTTTACATCATCATTCCACCAATCGCTCTTCTTCCCTCCCGCACCCACTCGCCTGTAACCACAAACTTCTGCTGAACACTCTAACACTACATTTTTAAATCAACCCCATACATCTTCGACCCCATTGCTTACACTCTCACTAGCCCATCTATCCCCCAATAGTTGTTTATATCTTACCCTAACTGTCTCCTCTTTTAGTTTATAAACCTTCACCTCTCTCTTACTTACTGCTTCTATTTTCCTTGTATCCCATCTACCTTTTACTCCCACTGTAGCTGCAACTAAAAAGTGATCTGATATATCTGTGGCCCCTCTATAAACATGTACATCCTGAAGTTTACTTAGCAGTCTTTTATCTACCAATACGTAGTCCAACAAACTACTGTTATTACGCCCTACATCATATCCTGTATACTTATTTATCCTCTTTTTCTTAAAATATGTATTGCCTATAACTAAACCCCTTTCTATACAAAGTTCAATTAAAGGGATCCCATTATCATTTACACCTGGCACCCCAAACTTACCTACCACACCCTCTCTACATGTTTCTCCTACTTCAGCATTTAGGTCCCCTACCACAATTACCCTCTGGCTTGGTTCAAAAGTTCCTATACATTCGCTTAACATCTCCCAAAATCTCTCTCTCTCTCCTTTATGCTCCTCTCTTCTCCAGAGCATTGCTATTTAAGCCAAAATAGCAAGTTTTACCTATTCGGCACGTGGGTCTTAGTCATAAGATGACCCACAGCTGGAGTTTTGGTCATCTGACCGAGGCCTTCCGCTGTGCTTATACATATATATATATATATATATATATATATATATATATATATATATATATATATATATATATATTAAGCCAGCGGAAGGCCTCGTCAGATGACCAAAACTCCAGCTGTGGGTCATCTTATGACTAAGACCCGCGTGCCGAATAGGTAAAACTTGCTATTTTGGCTTAAATAGCAATGCTCTTCTTTCCGAATAAGGCAAGCGAAAATTTGTGCATGAAATAATTTGGCAAAAATAATTCTGAACCTTATGAAAAAAATATTTCGTTGTGTTTGTTTATTAAATTATTGTAAACTTATCTAAAATATATTTAGTTGTATAAGGCTAAATTAAACTGCGCTTGTTGTAATAAGGTTAGGTAAGTTTTCATAAAGCCACATTTTTTTAACAATCAATCGAAACTCTCAATTGTCCTTTTCAGTTTTACAAAAGAAAAAAAAATGAATTTCATGGGTGGTAAAATTTATATTTTTAAAGAAAATAAAAATGTTCAAAGTCTAATGTTAAAAAAAAAAATAGTAAAATTACTTTTTAATTAAAACATAAAGAGCTCGCAGTTCTTGCAAGTATTTGCATTACCTGTTTTTGAAGTTCTCCAAATTACATTAGCCTTCGTCAGCATCTCAGACAGTACTTCTGTTTGAGAAGATATACTAATGATATGCTAATGACGACCAGCAGCTGACTAGTACTTTAAAAGACTCTTCGCTCATATTAATCAAGCAGGAGCATCGCCCTTAACTACTGGATATGAAAGCTTGTTTTTCTCTCTTTAAAGATTTATCTGAATGTTCAGCAATTTGAGTTCCACGTTGCAAATAATAATGATAATCCTCGAAATATTGAGTTTGGTTGTCTGATTATTTAATATTATTTCAGAGGCATTAGGATGTGAAGATGAGTTCACAAATATTGCGGGAAACTGCTACAGGTTTGCCCAGCAGACACAGAGTTGGAACGACGCTCGGGCCACCTGCGAGGGTCAGGGCGCCAAGTTAGTCTCCGTCCTCAACGACAACCAATACAATGGTCTGCTGACTCACATCAACAATAACTGTATGTTAGAGTTTTGTTGTCTCGTACTCTCTCTCTTTCTCTTTTTTAAAATTCTCGTGAAAGCTAAGAAAATGTTTATTTATCCAAATTTTAAACGTCATATGAACATAAGAAAGGTTCATACTGATCAAGTCTTTCTCAAACCCACTAATACAAATATTTTCCCAACCCATCTTCAATGTTGCTCAAGGAATAAGCTTTGGTAACCCTTTTTACTCATGTGCAAGTCCCACATAAATCCAACCCCTCTCACTCATATATTTATCTAACCTAAACTTTAAGATACACAAGGTTTTATTTAGTTGTTATTTTATTGACTTTCTATGGATTATGATCCGATAATTGACAGAATATTTTTGGTCAGTTCCTGGAACGTACTGGACATCAGGAGCAACAGAGTCTGGCCGTTGGATCTGGACAGCAACAGGAGGTCCAATGGAACAGAAGTGGTGGGGCAGAAACCCAGGCAACTCTCCCAATCAGTGTGCCTACTTCTGCTCAAACACACTCAAGTTAGTATCTTCCATAACCAGACACACTCAAGTTAGTATCTTCCTTAACCAGATACACTCATCACACTCAAACACACTCAAGTTAGTATCTTCCTTAACCATACACACTCAAGTTAGTATCTACCTTAACCAGACACACTCAAGTTAGTATCTTTCTTAACCAGACACACTCATCACACTCAAACACACTCAAGTTATTATCTTCCTTAACCAGATAATAACGTTAAACTCTTAGCGTGCAGAACTAAAGGATTCTTGGAAAACTCACACAACGATAATAGTGCCAAGGCCAAGATCATATCTTTAAGATATGATCTAGAACATATACCAACAACACTTGATGCAACATTTATGCAATTTAAATAACTGTCATCATTCATAGATATGATTATCAACTTTTCAACAAAATAATGATGTTTATCAGCACTTGTTACATCAGTTCCTGAGGATGATGATAAGAGCTCTGTAATAGAGCGATTATGCTGCGCTGATCAGGGTTCAGGCAGAATTTATAAATGTTCTTACATATTTGATAAGCGAAAACTATCATGAGTTGATAGTTTTCGCTAACCTTATTTATAGGCTAACCTTATTTATAGGCTATTTAGAAGAAATCTTAACACAATTGCTTGGAATCGTGTCATTACATTTTCGTGAGTCACATTTACAATTTATTAATAATGTGAGATTGATTAGATAAAACGTTTTTGGAACAATTTCTTTAATGGCATATCATAATTTTCCCTTCTACTTTTCCATCAGGTACTGGAACAAACAATGTAGTGCTGCATTACGCTTTATCTGCGAGAAACCTGAAGAATTTAGGATCCCAGGAGTGTCTGCTCTGTAGCACCGTCGACATTGTTACCTATCACCTCACACACCTTCTTCCTGTACCTTAATTTTGCTGTGAATCTTTTATAATATGTATTATTTTGTTAATTATTTTTTCACACTAAAATTCTGGCTATTTTAACTCGGCCATTATTTAAAAAAAACATGTTTATAAAACTCCACTAATCTAAACCAATGTTATTGTTATGACTTTTAAGTTATTTTTCACATTTAATCATTACGTAAAGATTCTTCATTTACACTTAAGAAAACATTGCGGACAATATATCAAAGAATACTACAAATACAAATGAAAGGAATAAATAACAACGAATTCTTTAATTACCAGGGAGAGCTATAAATACCAATGAGCGCCAATAATAACGATAAAGAAGTTCATGTATACTTAATATGAACGCCATAAATAAATCTTCTCAGTATCAAAAGACTTTCATTTAATCTCTCTTCTTCACTTATGGAGACAACTGTGAAGTGTGTCACGTTGTTTTCAGAGATTCCAATATAAATACTTGCAACAATGAATGAAATAATATTTGTTTTAACGTTCTTGCCGTCTCCCATTTATAATTAGTAATTAACTCCCCTGAAAAATAATTTTTTCATAATTTTTTTTTTACGGAATTTAAGATCATTTTTTTTTACTGACTATTACATAAAGACTTTTATTTGTGAACCAGATCTTGTCTCACTTAAAATAACGTAATATTATATTTAGCTAAATTTTGATGTATATATAAGTCAGTTTATCTTTATTAAAAATTACTTAAAATATTTTTTTTTCCTTACGCAAAGACTGAATTTGGCAGAGTTATGGCTGAAACCAATTTTCATTCTGGCTTCTTGAGAGACAGCTTCCTTGACAAAGAGACCTAACTCTCTCTCTCTGTATATATATATATATATATATATATATATATATATATATATATATATATATATATATATATATGTCGTGCCTAATAGGTAAAACTGGTCAATTAGCAAGAACTCATTTAAAATTAAGTGCTTTCTAAAATTTTCATTTATACGTTTAAAGATATATTTTTTTCATTAATGTTAATGTAAAAATTTATAATTTTTCACCAAAATAAACTTAGAAAACTTACCTAACCTTATTATAACAAGCGCAATTTAATTTAGCCTAATCCAAGTAAAAAAAAAAAAAAAAAATATATATATATATATATATATATATATATATATATATGCAAAAAGATCACAGTAATCAGGTGATATCAAAATATGCAAAACAACCACTATGAAAAAATAGAGGAATTCCAAGCGCTTTCGTGACTACTCACATTATCAAGGAACTATAAAAGGAAACATGACAAGAGGACTTATATAAGGGGTGAGACTACACCTCACAGTCACATCACACTAACAAAGACTACACCTCACAGTAGCGTAACATCGCACGACTCTGTGAAGAGGAAAAACAAGAAAGGACCTGAAACTCTTCCCAAGAATTAAGATTAGTCCAATTTATCATTAAATTCTTCCCAAATTTTATTAACATAAGAACATAAGAAAGGAGGAGCACTGCAGCAGGCCTGTTGGCCCATACTAGGCAGGTCCTTCACAATCCGTCCCACTAACAGAATATTTGCTCAACCAAATTTTCAATGCTACCCAAGAAATAAGCTTTGGCAATTCTACCCACTCATGCGCGAGTCCCACTCAAATCCAACCCCTCTCACTCATGAATTTATCCAACCTAAATTTGAAACTACCCAAGGTCCTAGCTTCAATAACCCTACTAGGCAGACTGTTCCACTCATCAACTACCCTATTTCCAAACCAATACTTTCCTATATCCTTTCTAAATCTAAACTTATCTAACTTGAATCCATTATTGCGGGTTCTCTCTTGGAGAGATATCCTCAAGACCTTATTTATATCCCCTTTGTTAATACCCATTTTCCACTTGTATACCTCGATCATGTCTCCCCTCATTCTACGTCTTACAAGTGAATGTAATTTTAGGGTCTTCAATCTTTCTTCGTAAGGAAGATTTCTAATGCTATGTATTAATTTAGTCATTCTACGCTGAATGTTTTCTAACGAATTTATGTCCATTCTGTAATATGGAGACCAAAACTGAGCTGCGTAATCTAGGTGAGGCCTTACTAATGATGTATAAAGCTGTAATATAACCTCTGGACTTCTGTTGCTAACACTTCTTGATATAAATCCCAGTAATCTATTTGCCTTATTACGTACGCTTAGGCATTGCTGTCTTGGTTTAAGGTTGCTGCTTACCATCACCCCCAAGTCCTTCTCGCAATCTGTATGGCTAAGTTCTACGTTATTTAACTTATAAGTGCTTGGGTTATGGACACTCCCGAGCTTCAGAACCTTGCATTTATCTACATTGAACTGCATCTGCCACTTTTCTGACCAGGAATTGAGTTTGTCTAAATCCTCCTGAAGTTCCGTGACATCTACGTCTGAATCGATTATCCTACCTATCTTCGTGTCATCAGCGAATTTGCTCATATCACTAGTAATTCCCTCGTCAAGGTCATTTATATATATTATAAACAACAACGGGCCTAAAACCGATCCCTGTGGAACGCCACTTGTTACAGATCCCCACTCAGATTTAACCCCATTAATGCACACCCTCTGCTTCCTATTGGTGAGCCATGACTCGATCCATGAAAACACTTTTCCTCCAATGCCGTGAGCAGCCACTTTCTTTAACAGTCTCTGATGTGGTACTCTATCAAAAGCCTTACTAAAATCCAAATAAACAATATCGAATTCTTTATCATGATCAACTGCCTCAAAAGCCTTACTGAAAAAGTTAATAAATTAGTTAGGCAGGAACGGCCCCTGGTGAATCCATGTTGAGTATCATTAATCAAATTATGCCTATCGAGATGGCTTCTTATGTTATCAGCTATAATCGACTCTAATAATTTGCCTACAATTGAAGTTAGACTTATTGGGCGGTAATTTGATGGTAACGACTTGTCCCCTGCTTTAAAAATAGGAATTACATTAGCCATCTTCCACGTATCAGACACTACACCTGTTTGAAGAGATAGGTTAAAAATGTTAGTTAAGGGTTCACAGAGTTCAATATTGCATTCCTTAAGAACCCTTGAAAAAGCTCATCAGGGCCTGGCGATTTATTTTGCTTCAAACGGTCTATCTGTTTGATAACCATTTCGCTAGTGACTGTGATACTACATAATTTATCTTCTTCAGGCCCACTAAAATACCTAAAAGAATCCAATTTATATAAACCAAAAGAAATATTCATATTATTTTCAAAACTGCTTTTAATGAAACATGATTCTATTATATTCCTCTCAACCATGGACTTGCTTGATACAACCTTCTCAGCATTTTGAAAATCAATTGGATGGTTAAAGTCTCTCACATGAATAAATAGAGCATTAGAATCTTGTCCAGTTC
>WNWK01013438.1:0-55359 GCA_009830355.1 Cherax destructor
GTTTCAGACTCCCTTAGTGCTTTACAGGCTATCCGTAAAATTTATACACCTCACCCCCTAGTTCTTCGTATCCACCTTTGGTTACGCCGTATCTTTAGCAAGCATAAAGATATTGCTTTTTGTTGGGTCCCTGGTCATGTTGACGTACAGGGCAATGAACAGGCAGACACTGCTGCGCGGTCAGCAGTACATGACCTTCCAGTTTCATATAGAGGTGTTCCTTTCACGGACTATTTTGCGGTCATTGCTACCCACCTTCGCACCCGTTGGCAACAACGCTGGTCTGACCTGCTGAATAACAAACTTCATTCTATTAAACCGATTATAGGTTTCTGGCCTTCTTCTTGTCACCAATGTCGAGGTTGGGAGACTACACTCTCCCGTCTTCGCATCGGCCACACTCGTCTTACTCACGGGTATCTCATGGAGAGGCTCCCTGCCCCTCTCTGTGAGCATTGTCAGGTTCCAGTGTCTGTTCGACATATTCTGCTGGACTGCCCACTCTATCAACGAGCACGCAGAATTTACCTCCAACGACGTCTTCGCTCTGCGGCCCTTTCTTTACCTTCCCTTCTTGCAGATGGACCCTCCTTTAATCCTGACTCTCTTGTTGACTTTTTGACAGAAAGTGACTTACTACACAAACTCTGAAGATTACACCTCTAGCACCTCCCACAGTCCCTTCTACCTCGATCTCTTGCTACCTTCTATCCCTGCACTATCCACCGTCATGCTGCACTCCATACCCTACTAATCATCCATCTCCCTCTTACAACCCACTCTCCCTGCATCCTGCAATAACCTGCAGTGCTGTATAACCCCTGTGGTTTAGCGCTTCTATTTGATTATAATAATAATAATCAAGGATCGCAACAGTGTCACTATCACATCTGCTAGAAAAATAACAGGATGGATAACGAGAACTTTCAAAACAAGGGATGCTATGCCAATGATCCTTTTAAAGTCACTTGTTTTCTCTCGGCTGGAATTCTGCTGCACGCTAACAGCCCCATTTAAGACAGGTGAAATCGCAGATCTAGAGAATGTACAAAGAACCTTCACTGCACGTAGTATAAGTTCAGTAAAGAACCTTAACTACTGGGAATGTTTGAAGTCCCTTGACCTGTACTCCCTGGAACGCAGACGAGAAAGATACATCATAATCTACACCTAGAAAACCCTAGAGGGAATGGTCTTAAATCTACACACATATATCACTCCTTACGAAAGCAAAGACTAGGCAGACGGTGCAACATACCCTCAATGAAAATCAGGGGTGCCAGGAGTACACTGAGAGAAAACACAATAAGTGTCCTGGGCCCAAGACTGTTCAACAGCCTCCCACCATATATAAGGGAAATTACCAATAGACCTCTGGCTGTCTTCAAGAGGAAACTGGACAGATACTTAAAGTCAGTGCCCGATCAGTTGAGCTGTGGTTCGTACGTTGGATTACGTGCGGCCAGCAGTAAGAGCCTGGTCGATCAGGCCCTGATATCACCACCGGAAGGCCTGGTCAAGGACTGGACCGGGGTTGGGGTGAACGTTGACCCTCTGAACGACCTCCAGGTATGTGAACTTGTGAATGGGTAAAATGTGTATAATGAAGTGATCTTGTATAAATATCAGTTATGTGATTCACTACTGCCCTCTAGAGAGGTTCCTTGATGCTGGTGAGGGGCTCTTGATCTAAGGAACTGGACTTTTCCTCCGCTTGGATCGAAACTGATTACCTCTCGTTCCCCAAGCGCTGTCTGACTCATAATAATAATAATAATAATAATAATAATAATAATAATCATCATAATAGGTGTAATGCGAGGATGGGCTGAGTATAGAGTACAGTTAAGTGGCAGCAACAAGCAGTCACCCAGTGATCTTAATTAACACTGTACAAACAAGGACACTCGGCTAATATCTTGACACCAACAAAACATGTTCATATAATGGTATTCCTGCAAAACGTTGCATCACCGCAAAGAACATAAGAATTAATGAACATTGCGACACGCCTATTAGGCCGTGCTAGGCAGGCCTAAATCATTCCCAACCACTCCAACTCATACACTAGTACAACCTATGTCTATATCTACACAAACTTTACGCCTCAACGAGACCACCTGGGAGCTTGTTCACTCATCTACAACTTTACTGCTAAACTAGTATTTCTCTATATCTTTTCTAAATCGAAATGTGTCCAAAGTGAGGCTACGAGTACTGTCTTGGTTACATACTTGCACTGCGTTGTTCATATCCCCTTTATTTATTTATTCCTATTTTCCATTTGCACACTTCAAACTTATCCTCCCTAGACACATTTGTAACATTTGGTATCTTTATTGCCTAGATAAAGATACCCAAGTGTTACAAATGTGTCTTATTATTCACTGAATACTATAGTTATAATTTTTTAAGGGATGGACAGGTAAAGCCAGCGGAAGGTCTCGGTCAGATGACCAAAAGCTCCAGTGGCGGGTCATCATATGACTAAGACCCGCGTCATTAAACACTTCTCTTGTGTCCTGAGAAATATTACCTAACCTAAACATGTCGGTAATGTATACCGTCAATAATATGATAACCTCCCTAATTCTGCGTCTCTCCAGAGCGTGCAAATTCAATGCCTTCAGTCTACATAGGAAAAGTTTATGATACATGGGATCAACTCCATCCTCCTCTGTGTATTTTCCGGCATAATTTAAATGAGGCTTAACCAAAGACATATAAAGTTGAAGTATAACCCTAGGACATCCATTATTTATATTTTTATATGAAGCCAACAATTGTATTATATTTATTGTGAACACTGATGAACTATTGCCTTGGCTTTAAAATTCCGCTGGCCATAAGTCTTTAATCTTTTTGCATTTATTTTGACTAAGATCTACATTATTTAGCATATTTGTCTGCACTGAACTACATCCTCTACTTCCGCCACCACAATAGTCTATCTGACAGTTTGATTTAATGTTACTGGCAAACTTATGTTGCTATTTATTCCTTTATCTATGTCGTTTATGCAGCTTGTGAACAACGAGAGTCCTGATACTGATCCTTGTGGCACATCACTTGTAATGGTGTTCCCTTCCTTTGACCTTATTGTGAATTATTATTATGTGAGCAAATCACCTGCAGGAGGCTTACAGGGCATCACCTGAATTATTGCCTGCAAGTAATTTGGGTGAGGTAAGTGGGACTTAGTCACAGTAGGTCGCAGAACTGTAACTCCTTCGATGCTCACTCCCTACCACTCTCACAAAAACTAGACCTGACATTACATTAATAATAATAATATTAAAACCAGCTTTTCTGGTAAATTGAAGTTGTGGACTGTATGTGATTTGACTTGCTGGGTACACAAAAATATAACTATTAGTACAATACATATAATACAATAGTGTTATTAGAATAAGTAAGTAAGTTTATTCAGGTATACACAAATACAGTTACACAGATTATCATACATAGCAGCATATTTGTAGAGAACCTAGGATAACCCAAAAAGTCAAAGTGACTTATTTCCATTGGGGTCCTTTGTATTACCACTTACCATTTAACTACTGTAGATGGATCACACCACAAAACCTGCCTAACACCTAGACCCTACACTGGCCAGCAAGAGATCTAAATGCAAGGACTAATGGTATATTTCCTTGTGAGTGATGTTCGCATCCCATATATTCCACCATCCACATGTAATTCTTGAGGTCCCGCAAATTTCCTGTCCCAATTCTTCAGCAGGGAACATTAACATGGGTTCCTAATTACAAATTCAGGCCGAAAAAACCTAATTGACCTTCGAGAACGCCCGATCACATTGCACAACTCGGTCCAGTGTTCACACATTAAATTCAATATGGCGTCTCCCTCCGGCGTCACTCTGCAGCTATTCTACGCCCCCCCCCTCACTCGAAATTTCTTGAAAGGATCAAATCAGCATCATATTTTATTACACAACTCTTCTCTCCTGCTCAACATCATTACCTCCAGCACTGAGGCAGAAACTTAGGCAGTTCCTTTTACCTGACATTATGTTATCTAAACTGTTAACTATATCACCCACACCTTCTCCAGGGAAACACGATCTCTCTTGCAGGACAACACGATCTCTCTTGCAGGACAACACGATCTCTCTTGCAGGACAACACGATCTCTCTTGCTTTCTTATCCGTGTTACAGAATGTTCGATACATATATTTAATTTGAGTCTCTGACAACAGTTATGTATGTTGAGGCATTTGTCATAACTGTTTACTCGTGATGAACAGTTTAGTTTAACATCTTTATTATGCACCCCATACCCATCGTGTGGGCGGTAGTCACCCCATACCCATCGTGTGGGCGGTAGTCACCCCATACCCATCGTGTGGGCGGTAGTCACCCCATACCCATCGTGTGGGCGGTAGTCACCCCATACCCATCGTGTGGGCGGTAGTCACCCCATACCCATCGTGTGGGCGGTAGTCACCCCATACCCATCGTGTGGGCGGTAGTCACCCCATACCCATCTGTGGGCGGTAGTCACCCCATACCCATCTGTGGGCGGTAGTCACCATACCATCTGTGGGCGGTAGTCACCCCATACCCATCGTGTGGGCGGTAGTCACCCCATACCCATCTGTGGGCGGTAGTCACCCCATACCCATCCTGTGGGCGGTAGTCACCCCATACCCATCCTGTGGGCGGTAGTCACCCCCTACCCATCTGTGGGCGGTAGTCACCCTACATCCTGTGGGCGGTAGTCACCCCATACCCATCCTGTGGGCGGTAGTCACCCCATACCCATCCTGTGGGCGGTAGTCACCCCATACCCATCCTGTGGGCGGTAGTCACCCCATACCCATCCTGTGGGCGGTAGTCACCCCATACCCATCGTGTGGGCGGTAGTCACCCCATACCCATCGTGTGGGCGGTAGTCACCCCATACCCATCCTGTGGGCGGTAGTCACCCCATACCCATCGTGTGGGCGGTAGTCACCCCATACCCATCTGTGGGCGGTAGTCACCCCATACCCATCGTGTGGGCGGTAGTCACCCCATACCCATCGTGTGGGCGGTAGTCACCCCATACCCATCGTGTGGGCGGTAGTCACCCATACCCATCCTGTGGGCGGTAGTCACCCCATACCCATCCTGTGGGCGGTAGTCACCCCATACCCATCCTGTGGGCGGTAGTCACCCCATACCCATCGTGTGGGCGGTAGTCACCCCATACCCATCCTGTGGGCGGTAGTCACCCCATACCCATCTGTGGGCGGTAGTCACCCATACCCATCGTGTGGGCGGTAGTCACCCCATACCCATCCTGTGGACGGTAGTCACCCCATACCCATCCTGTGGGCGGTAGTCCCCATACCCATCCTGTGGGCGGTAGTCACCCAACCCATCCTGTGGGCGGTAGTCACCCCATACCCATCCTGTGGGCGGTAGTCACCCCATACCCATCGTGTGGGCGGTAGTCACCCATACCCATCCTGTGGGCGGTAGTCACCCCACACCCATCCTGTGGGCGGTAGTCACCCCATACCCATCCTGTGGGCGGTAGTCACCCATACCCATCCTGTGGGCGGTAGTCACCCCACACCCATCCTGTGGGCGGTAGTCACCCCATACCCATCCTGTGGGCGGTAGTCACCCCATACCCATCGTGTGGGCGGTAGTCACCCCATACCCATCCTGTGGGCGGTAGTCACCCCACACCCATCCTGTGGGCGGTAGTCACCCCATACCCATCCTGTGGGCGGTAGTCACCCCATACCCATCGTGTGGGCGGTAGTCACCCCATACCCATCGTGTGGGCGGTAGTCACCCCATACCCATCGTGTGGGCGGTAGTCACCCCATACCCATCGTGTGGGCGGTAGTCACCCCATACCCATCGTGTGGGCGGTAGTCACCCCATACCCATCGTGTGGGCGGTAGTCACCCCATACCCATCGTGTGGGCGGTAGTCACCCCATACCCATCGTGTGGGCGGTAGTCACCCCATACCCATCGTGTGGGCGGTAGTCACCCCATACCCATCGTGTGGGCGGTAGTCACCCCATACCCATCCTGTGGGCGGTAGTCACCCCATACCCATCCTGTGGGCGGTAGTCACCCCATACCCATCCTGTGGGCGGTAGTCACCCCATACCCATCGTGTGGGCGGTAGTCACCCCATACCCATCGTGTGGGCGGTAGTCACCCCATACCCATCCTGTGGGCGGTAGTCACCCATACCCATCCTGTGGGCGGTAGTCACCCCATACCCATCCTGTGGGCGGTAGTCACCCCATACCCATCCTGTGGGCGGTAGTCACCCCATACCCATCCTGTGGGCGGTAGTCACCCCATACCCATCCTGTGGGCGGTAGTCACCCCATACCCATCCTGTGGGCGGTAGTCACCCCATACCCATCGTGTGGGCGGTAGTCACCCCATACCCATCCTGTGGGCGGTAGTCACCCCATACCTATCCTGTGGGCGGTAGTCACCCATACCCATCTGTGGGCGGTAGTCACCCATACCCATCCTGTGGGCGGTAGTCACCCCATACCCATCCTGTGGGCGGTAGTCACCCCATACCCATCGTGTGGGCGGTAGTCACCCCATACCCATCCTGTGGGCGGTAGTCACCCCATACCCATCCTGTGGGCGGTAGTCACCCCATACCAATCCTGTGGGCGGTAGTCACCCCATACCCATCCTGTGGGCGGTAGTCACCCCATACCCATCCTGTGGGCGGTAGTCACCCCATACCCATCCTGTGGGCGGTAGTCACCCCATACCCATCCTGTGGGCGGTAGTCACCCCATACCCATCGTGTGGGCGGTAGTCACCCCATACCCATCCTGTGGGCGGTAGTCACCCCATACCCATCCTTGGGCGGTAGTCACCCCACTATCCTGTGGGCGGTAGTCACCCCATACCCATCCTGTGGGCGGTAGTCACCCCATACCCATCCTGTGGGCGGTAGTCACCCCATACCCATCCTGTGGGCGGTAGTCACCCCATACCCATCCTGTGGGCGGTAGTCACCCCATACCCATCCTGTGGGCGGTAGTCACCCCATACCCATCCTGTGGGCGGTAGTCACCCCATACCCATCGTGTGGGCGGTAGTCAAAGGATTACAGAGGTACATAATGGGTCCAGGGACTGGACCCCAAAGTTTTGATAGCAGAACAAGGTACAAAGGTAATGAACTCATAAGTTACAAAGGTAATGAATCATCTACACGTCTATACTTGGTTAGAATCAAGAACAAATTATAAAGTAATGAGAAATTCACACGTCATGAACAGCAAAGCGATTTAAGAAACAAACAGTAAACTGGTGAGCAACGCAGCAATAATATTTGCAGTATCAATTAAGCTTCATGACATACAAAACAACCCAGAGATAAGCATGACTGAGCTATCTAAAATGCCGCCCAAATGTCTTTGTCTTCACTGTGGCACCGGAGTTATCAGTCTCAGTTGCGCCATTAACTGTGTTTCAACCAAAATCATGATCCTCGGCCCAGAAAAATTCATGGCGCAGTTTTCTTGCAGCCCTGCTGCCTCTGTACACCTGCTGCCTCTGTACACCTGCTGCCTCTGTACACCTGCTGCCTCTGTACACCTGCTGCCTCTGTACACCTGCTGCCTCTGTACACCTGCTGCCTCTGTACACCTGGCAGTAAAAAATAAGTACCAGGGTGTTAGCTGACTGCTGTGGGTCACATCCTGGAAAAAATTACTATGCAAATGTATGAAAACTTCATCCAGTCCTGCCGGAAGTCATATACTGGATACAATGCCAAGGTCTAAGAAATCTTGGCACCTGCTAGATGTGTCGAAGTGTTAGATAAAGGTATCTGCACAATATATTGTATTTAATGATTTTAATTAAAAAACTAATATTTACTAGGTGAGACTTAAATAGGTACAGTACCTAGGTGTTTGTCAACTGATATGGTTCGCATACAAGGGAGGGGGTATGTCATAGTTAATTAGGGATGGGCTTAAATAAATGAAGAACATATTAATAACCGCGGAGGGTATTAACTCATAGCCAAAAACTCTAGAAACATTGCTACTAAAATCCAAGTACCTTACTAATCCTAGGTGACCATGGGCATCAGGTGTAAGGAGACTTGATCGCTTGTTCTATCTAGGCTGGAATATTGCTGCACACTAACTGCACCTTTCAAGGCGGGTGAAATTGCTGACCTTGAAAATGTGCAGAGAACCTTCACGGCACGCATAACTGCGATAAACCACCTCAATTACTGGGAACGCTTGAAGTTCCTAAACCTGTACTCCCTAGAACGCAGGCGGGAGAGATACATTGTTATATACACGTGGAAAATTCTCGAGGGCTTAGTACCAAACTTGCACACAAAAATCACTCCCTACGAAAGCAAAAGACTCGGCAGGCGATGTAACATCCCCCCAATGAAAAGCAGGGGTGCCACTAGCACGTTGAGGGACAACACAATAAGTGTCAGGGGCCCAAGATTGTTCAACTGCCTCCCAGCATACATCAGGGGGATTACCAACAAACCCCTGGCTGTCTTCAAGCAGGCACTGGACAGGCACCTCAAGTCGGTACCTGATCAGCCGGGCTGTGGTTCGTACGTTGGACTGCGTGCGGCCAGCAGTAACAGCCTGGTTGATCAGGCTCTGGTCCAACAGTAGGCCTGGTCACAGACCGGGCCGCGGGGGCGTTGACCCCTGGAATTCTCTCCAGGTAGACTCCAGGTACGCCTTTTAATACCGAGAGATGAACCAGGGTATTATCTCTGTTGTAAAGGAACCCTTGTACAGAAATCTTATCTAGCTTTACATAGATAGCGTAAATGTAGAATAAATAAGTCAATTACAGGGTTTTATAAATAACGTTCTGTGTATTTTGAGATTTCTCACGTTAAGAAACATCAATATGTACATTTGAGTTTGCTGAACTAACGCCCCTCACAGCTCGGCTACCCAGGCAGTGATGCAGTCATGACCTACTTACAATAACATGTTTATCTGACAAAATATTGTTTTAAAATTAACATTTACAATTAATGTCATTAGCTGTGAAGGATATCGCAATGCTGACACATCTCTTACCTGTTGTAGCAATTTTTTTAACGTAGTTTCGTGGTGTTTAGTTGATTACTCGGGCGAGACTTGGAAGAATGAGGTGCCTCGGGTCATGTGGTGTGAGTGGTATGCGACAGCAGGTCCAGTGTATAGTGTGGACGCCACCAGCAGGGACCTCGCACCTACAGACACACCTACCCCACAGGTACTGTCCAAGTTTAATACCCGCCTCAGCTAAGCTGGAATAATTAAGTCGGGATTATAATAAAAAGTTTAGAGGAAACGTTCGTAATAAGTTATAATTATTTTATTACGGTAGACCTGCATTTTAGAGTAGAAGGGAGGCTAATTCTAGCTAGATGTCCGCCTACGGTAGTCATGTTTAAACAAGTGCAACGTCAGTACGCTCAAACATGGTACGGATGTTTGAAGTTTATATTTTTCCCCGGGGAACAAATTTATGGGTCAGTATCACTCACAACGTGAGTAAATATACCATTATAGCAGCAGCCTATATGTAACCGGAACCGGAACTATGACCAGGGCCATGGTAAAGAGGGAAGAAGAGTGAGGATAAGGAAAGATGAAAATGGGTGAAAAATGGGAGTGATGAGAAGGAGGGGGGAGTAAAGATAAGTGTTCCAACCACTTTTGATTTTTAACTAGTGTATGAAAGTGAAATGCATTTTTCGTGATCATGAAGTTTAAAGAGTATACATCAGTGGCCGACACCGACACATTACACGGGGTGTCTACATGCATGTCTGTGCGTTCTGAGTGGAATTTTTTTTTTTCCATGAACTAAATAAAGCTGGTGGTGGTGCATGGATGCAGCTCAGAAGGCTCAAGAACGCTCTGGAGGTTAGGTTAGGTAATGTCAGGAAACATGACAAGTGTTTCCTGACCTGGGTCTTAAGTCATATGACCCGCAGCTGGAGCTTTTGGTCATCTGACTGGTAAGCCTTCCACTGGCTTACCAGTCTACCTGGTAATTAGAATATGCACTTGGGTATCTTATTGGAACTTTCGCCACACAGTGGCTCATCGTCTCAGAGATGAAGGAGATGGTGTGCTCAATCTTGAGTCGATGGACTGACAATGACTAGTTGAGGACTGACAACCTCCGTTCCAGTTTCTTGTATGGACTGATCCACGTTGTGAAACTTTCTCAATAGATCAATGTTGCATATGGCTAATTTTCCAAATCGTCGGATCTCTGAACCATTATTCACCCAGTCTACCTCTTTAAAAATTATGGTTTTGATTATAACCATTAAGAGGCTTACTGTTTGGTACTTGCTGGACACAGTGGTCTGTCTTCAGCTAGCACTAGGCACGATGTCCTGCTTATTGCGGACTGCAGGTGTTGTGGAGTTCGGGTGTTCTTTGGTGTCACATTGGTGATGGTTTTAACTATTTTGCACGTAGACTGGAGCAGGAGTAATCCACTCTGCACTATCTCCTGGAAGATCACTCAGTATCTGTGGCCTTGGTAAGTTATCCTTGTGAATGTAACATCGTACTCTTTGTTGCAATGTCATCGTGTGTGTTGTGTGACGGGAAGCCTTCCTGATCACACTGTGATGCTGACTGGCTGGGGAGGATTTTCCCTGCCAGGTAAGTAGAGATCTTCCGTATCATACCGGCGCTTCTTGAGTCTAACTAACCTGACATTGATTGACGTCGATCCCGTGCCGAAGGTGGCGATCCTCCATACTGACTCTCTCAGCCGAGTGCCAGAGATAAATTGGAAGGCCTTGTTCTGGACTGTAGTTTCAGCATGTTGGATTTAGGTGCGAGTTATAGAGGTACGCATAGGTATTCAAGTATTGGAAGTATCATCTCGTAGAGGTGTTTCTTGACATGTGTTGGGGCCTAGCGGAATCTAAACATCTGGAAGAGACGGGTTTTTGGTAAGTTTATCTTACCGATGACATTCGAAGTAGAGGGTTTGTTCGTGACGTCACAGGTTGAGCATCATCCATATTGGCGGTCAAGTGAGTGTTTGCAGCGAGCCAGTAATAATGTCTCACTTGCCTGTCCCAACAAAACTGTGTTTATTATATTGATTTTGAGATATGCAGTAGCTTGTTGAAGCAAAGGTGATAGACAAACGTGTCTTTAATGAAATCCTGTCGAGAAAGATGGTTGGAAAAAGTGGCTAACAGCTATCTAAAGGAAACAGTGCCAACAGTCTACACATGCCTGCGTAGTCAAAATTTGTTTCAAGTAGTTGGCAATCATTTACGTTTACCATATCCTTCAAGGGGCTCTTAATCCAAGGAAATGAACCCATCCTTCCCTATCTTGGATCGAATCTCATTACCTCGTATTCCCAAGGCCTTGTGTAGCCCCTATGGATTTAACGCTTCCTCCTGTTTATAATATTTGCCTTAAGCAAAATGTGTAAGTTCAAGAGGACATAAGTAATTTGTGTAATCCTTAAAATACTCAGATAAACAGGTGTGTTGCATATGACTAGGATCACACGGATTAACAATATATGTGTTGCATATCACGAAGATATCCTAATAACAGGAATAACTAAACATGTATCTTAAATTATTGTTTAATTAACTTGGTGTATATTTGTATGTTAAAAATATGAATATTATATAAGAAGTAGTATTCATTTTTTATCAGTTTTACAGGCTACGAGCTGTTATCGTAGCTCACCTCATGAGGTATACTGTGTTGTGGGGGTTCTTGCAAATCTACTCATCCTCCCATCCTCCCTTTTCCCTTTCCTCCTCCTCCTCATCCCTCCCTTATTTCCTTCCCATTTTTACCCTGGGAGCTTCCCTCCACAGGCATTCTAGTTCCTAGGTAGGGGGAAGGGAATCGTGGTCCATCCCATTCCGTTGAGGTCCTTGGCGGTGGTGTAGTTTGCCGTGGAATCTGGATCGCCTGGGGATGTCCCGATCCCTCTCCGGTCTCCCGGGGGGGGGGTGGCCTTGGGTATCTTTTGGGCGACGGGTGTATCTCTGGAGGCCACCTTTCGGATTCCTTCCGGGGGTGGTGGCAGAAGGCGGTATGCTTTGTGTGGGATATTCTGCCGCCCTCTCTTTTGTCTGCCGAGGTGGCTCGGTGGATGTGAGGTTGCTATCCCGGATTGCTGGTTTACTGGCATGAAGGGTAGGGTATGGCACGGGTTCCATGCAGCATCTGCACTACTTGCGGTGTTGAGGTCCTCTTGGTCACGGAAGGGGATTTACGCCCCTTTCATTCCTCCTAGGAGCTATTCCTCCACGTTCCCCCCTTTTTTTATTCTTTTTTTATTTTTATTTTATTTTCTTCTTTCTTTTTTTTCTTAAAAATAAAAAGAAAGAAGTAACCTAACCATGGCTGACATAATCCATGAACCCAATATCTCCGGGCCCCTTCCTGATACCGCACCTAGTTCTGACCCTACCTCGTTACCGGACAACTCTTCGGACAACTCTAATACCCCTGTACCTCTTGCTGGTGCCGGTTCGTAACCTGCTTCAGGTACCGGGGTTCCGACCGGCCCTTTTGACATATCTGACCTTCGCTCTTCTCTGACCTTGATTCCAGCTTCTCCCTCGACGTTGCGGCAATTTTCGAATCACTTTCCCGTCTCCCATCGGACCACCCCCGGTCCCACACCCAAACGACCAAGACCCTTACATGACGATTCGACTCTTCCTTCTCGTTCATCTCAGAAATGACTAGCATGTCGCGCACTCCCCTTAGATACTTTGTTTCACACTACTCAATGGACAAAGTTTTTTACTCTCAGACCGACTACTCCAACTACCTATTTTTCCGATCATAGTATTGCTAAAGCTCTCCTACGCCATGTAGGCAAAGATATCTCTTTTCATGCTCTCAAGAGCGGCACTTGCATCATCATGGTCCAGAATGCTGGCCAAGCTCGAGAGCTTTCCCTTCTTATGACCATAGATACTATTCCTATCACTATTGACAAGCATCATTCTCTTAATTCTTGTAGTGGTACTGTCATTTTACCCCACACCATTGTCCAACGGAATTTCCAGACACGTGGTGAAAACATTTTGGAGCAACTTGAGCTCCAAGAACTCCCTATCCTTAAGGTTGACACTTTTACCCTCCCTGCCAATAAACGAAGACGTTTTCCTTGCAATATAGCTCGTTTAACGTTTGACTGCCATGAACTCCCACCTTCGGTCTACATTGCAGGTCAATGTTTACAAGTTCGAAAGGTGACCCCTACACCACAGCAGTGTAGAAACTGCTGGCGTTTTGGTCATCCAGAGAAATATTGCAGGTCCATGGCCGAATGCCCAGTCTGTGGTGCCGACGACCATGCCAGTCCTTCTTGTACTTTACCTCCCTCTTGCCTTAACTGTCATGAGGCACATCCATCGTACTCTCGCCGTTGTCAGGTTTACCTGAAGGAGCGGGAAATCCGTTGTCTCAAAGAGGCGGAAGGCTTCTCATATTCTATGGCCGTCTCTCATCTACGCCTTCAAGGGAGACTTTCCCGTATTTCCTATTCTCGCATTGCTAAATGTCACCCCACTTCTGGGGTCCTAACTTCCTTGACTTCCTCTGTGGTTACACCATCCTCAGTCACCCCTGTCTCGAATCTTTTTGATGTTCTTGGCTCCGAGGTCCCTACCTCGGCATCCCATACTGTCCACACTCCTTCCTCTACTCACTCGCACAGTTCTGAGTCTCCATGCCCTCGTCCTTCGCCTAAACCTCAGCGCCCCCTCCTTCTCATAAGCCCGGCAAAAAATCCCTATTGCCGGGTTCTTCGTCTCCGAATAGTTCTGTAACGTGTGTGGAGGTTCATCTTCCTCCTCGTTCAATATCTTCATCCCCTGTCCCCTCTCAAGTTCCTTCCCCGACTGTCCCTCCCCAGGCCACTTCCACTCCTGTTCCCTCCCAAACCCCTTCACCAGTTTCCTCTTCCATCTCCTCGCCCTCTACTTTAGTACAGTCTATAGTCTCCCCAATGGTAGCTCACTCTCCTTCCATTTCTAATGTAGTCCCACATTCTGCATTTTTGTCTTCCGAAAATCTGGAAGCTATCTCAGAATTTATCACAGAGTCTGGAACGCTGATGGACACCGCTCCACCTTCTGTTCCTCCTCCTCTCTCTTCTCCGTCTACACCCCTCCTTCCTTCCCAGCGTCCCACTCCTTCTCTGATTACGAAGCTTCCACTGCCTCCACACGTGGACTTTTCTAACCCTAGTCCATAGATACCTCTAACTTCGACTTCTATCTTTCTCTCTATAAATCATGGCTTATTTGCAGTGGAATATCCGAGGCCTCAGGGGTAACCGGGGTGAGCTTCAGGTGTTGCTCTCCCAGTTTTTCCCTGTTGGTGTCTGTTTGCAAGAACCCAAATTGCAATCCTCTGTTATCCGGCCCTTTTCAGGCTATGATTTGTTATATTCATCGGATCCTTTTTCCGATGGAACCTTTAACGAAAGTGCTCTTCTTATAAGCACTGGTGTTCCATACCGTCAGCTCTATGTTCATTCTTCTCTACATTACACCGCAGCTCGTATCCACTTGAATAAGTGGTATACACTCTGTTCTTTATATCTCTCCCCTTCGCGAGCATTGTCTATCCCAGATGTTGATTTTCTGGTTTCTTCCTTGCTGCCACCCCTTCTATTACTTGGCAATTTTAACGCACACCATTTTCTTTGGGGAGGGTTGCACTGTGACTCCCGTGGCATTCAGTTGCAGACATTTCTTGCTTCTCTCCCCCTCCATGTTTTAAATACGGGTACTCCTACCCATTTTGATCCCCGAACTCATTCTTTCTCCTGCATCGATCTTTCCATCTGCTCTTCATCAACTGTCCTCGACTTCACCTGGTCTGTCCTCTCGGACTTACATGATAGCGATCATTTCCCAATCATCCTTAAGTCCCCTTCGTATTCTCCTCCTCCTCGTAGCCCACGCTGGCAGTTTGACCGGGCAAAATGGGACCTTTACGCACATCTTACTGCCTTTCATGAGGTTCCTTCCTCGTCCTCCATTGATGAGGTTTTACATCTCTTTTCGTCTTTCGTCTTCACGGCAGCTTCACATTCTATCCCCCAAACCTCAGGCAAGCATTCTCAGAAGTGCGTGCCTTTGTGGTCTCCTGCTTGTGCTCGGGCAGGACGTTTGAAACGCGCTGCGTGGGGCAGGTATCGGTATAACAGAACCACAGAGAGACTCCTTGATTTTAAGCAGAAGAGAGCAATTGCTCACCACGTCATACGTGATGCTAAACGCACTTGCTGGCGAGATTACGTTTCTACGGTCACTTCGGCTTCCTCAATGAGTGCAGTCTGGAAGAAAGTGTGGAAATTGAGTGGTAAATTCTCCCCCGACCCGGCTCCTGCTCTTCAGGTTGCCGGTGTCGATATAGCACACCCTCTTGCCATTGCCACTGAAATTGGTAATCATCTGGTCCGCATTTCTCAGGGGCTCCATCTATGCCCCTCGTTCCTTTCTTCTAAGTCTGCCAGCGAGTTAAAGCCCTTAGATTTTTCTTCTCTCCGAGAAGAATCTTATAATGTGCCTTTTACCCTTCAAGAACTGGAGGCAACACTCTCTGCTTGCCGATCATCGGCAGCTGGGCCAGACGGCATACATATTCGTATGCTACAGCATTTACATCAGTCTGCTCTTATTGTCCTCTTACGCTCTTTAATCTTATATGGTCGCAAGGAGTTATTCCCCAACTGTGGAAGTCTGCTATTGTTCTCCCTTTTCGCAAACCGGGTACTACGGGACATGATACCTCCCACTACCGTTCCATCGCTCTTACCAGTGCAGTTTGCAAGGTGATGGAACATCTAGTTAATAGACGTTTGATGTGGTCTTTAGAGACTCATAGTAGTCTCTCCACTAGTCAATATGGCTTTCTTAAGGGCCGTTCTGCCATTGACCCCTTACTGCGCTTGGATACATATATTCGTAATGCCTTTGCCAATAACCACTCGGTTATTGCCATCTTTTCCGATCTTGAGAAGGCTTATGACACAACTTGGAAGTATAATATCTTGGCCCAGGCCCACTCCTTAGGCCTCCGAGGCAATCTACCATTTTTCCTTAAGGGTTTCTTAACTGAAAGACATTTCCGTGTCCGGGTTAGTAATGAACTTTTCCCGGACACCTGAAGGTGTCCCCCAGGGTTGTGTTCTGAGCACAACACTCTTTCTCCTTGCTATAAATAATCTGGCATCTGTTCTCCCATCCAATATTTGGTCATTCGCTCTATGTGGATGACTTTGCTATGGCTTGTGCAGGTGCTGACTGTCACCTCATTGCAGTTTCCCTTCAGCATGCCATCAACCGGGTTTCTGATTGGGCCACCACTCACGGGTTTAAATTTTCTAGTGGCAAAACTCATCAAATTACGTTTACTAGACGTTCAGTGGTCTTTGATCATCCATTGTACCTATACGGCTCACGTATTCCAGAACGTGATACAGTCAGGTTTCTCGGCCTCCTGTTTGACCATCAGTTGTCCTGGAAACCTCATATTACCTCTCTTAAGGCAACTTGTCACAGCCGGCTGAACCTCCTTAAAACCCTTGCACATCTTTCATGGGGGGCTGATCGTAGAACTCTCCTTCGTCTACATTCAGCCCTAATTTTATCAAAACTCGATTATGGTGACCAGATATATTCGGCGGCCTTCCCTGCCACTCTTTCCATCCTTAATCCCATCCATCACCAGGGGTTACGCTTATGCCTTGGTGCATTTCGTTCTTCCCTGGTTGAGAGCCTCTATGTAGAAGCGAACATTCCATCCTTGTCCGTTCATCGTGATGCAAATTGCATTCGCTATTATGTTCACTCTCATGACCTCCGCAATCCTTCCATGTATAGGATTGTTACAGATGTTAGTAGACGCTCTTTATTTGTTCGTCGCCCCTGCTTACTTCGTCCCTTTTCTCTTCGTCTACGTTCACTCCTGTCTTCCCTTCAGCTACCACCTCTATATGTTCATGTGACATCTCCCTTTCCCCTACCCCCTTGGGAAGTTCCTCCTGTTCGTGTCTGTTCTATTCCTCTACCTTGCGTGAAAGCCCGCCTACCTACGGCGGCTTCTCGCTCTTTTTCTAGACCACTTCCGTTCTCATTCCCATGCCATCGCAGTGTACACCGATGGTTCAAAGTCGTCTGACTGTGTCGGATTCGCAGCAGTCTTCTCGGACAACGTCGTGCGAGGGCATCTGTTACCCTCAGCTAGCATCTTTACGGCTGATTTGTATGCCATTCCTGTGTCACCATTTGTGGTCGTTTCAGACTCCCTTAGTGCTTTACAGGCTATCCGTAAAATTGATACACCTCACCCCCTAGTTCTTCGTATCCACCTTTGGTTACGCCGTATCTTTAGCAAGCACAAAGATATTGTTTTTTGTTGGGTCCCTGGTCATGTTGATGTACAGGGCAATGAACAGGCAGACACTGCTGCGCGGTCAGCAGGTACATGACCTTCCAGTTTCATATAGAGGTGTTCCTTTTACTGACTATTTTGCGGTCATTGCTACCCACCTTCGCACCCGTTGGCAACAACGCTGGTCTGACCTGCTAAATAACAAACTTCATTCTATTAAACCGAGTATAAGTTTCTGGCCTTCTTCTTGTCACCAATGTTGAGGTTGGGAGACTACACTCTCCCGTCTTCGCATTGGCCACACTCGTCTTACACACGGGTATCTCATGGAGAGGCTCCCTGCCCCTCTCTGTGAGCATTGTCAGGTTCCAGTGTCTGTTCGACATATTCTGTTGGACTGTCCACTTTATCAACGAGCACGCAGAATTTACCTCCAACGGCGTCTTCGCTCTGCGGCCCTTTCTTTACCTTCCCTTCTTGCTAATGGACCCTCCTTTAATCCTGACTCTCTCGTTGACTTTTTGACAGAAACTGACTTACTACACAAACTCTGAAGATTATACCTCTAGCACCTCCCTCAGTCCCTTCTACCTCGATCTCTTGCTACCCTCTATCCCTGCACTATCCACTGTTCTGCTGCACTCCATACCCTACTAATCATCCGTCTCCCGCTTACAACCTATTCCCCTGCATCCTTTCCTGCCCTGCCGCGCTGTATAACCCTTGTGGTTTAGTGCTTCTTTTGATTATAATAATAATATGTCCAACCTTACCAGCCTCCTCCACAGTATCTCCCAGTCATGTCACCGCCCCTAGCACAACCATCACCACCACCAATTTACAATACTACCATTCCCCAGGATGCCACCCACAACAGTCGACCAACACCCTAGTACCTATTTACTTCTAGGTGAATAGGAAGAACAGATGTAAGGAAACAACCAACGTTTTCACCCGTGCCGGGGACCGAATCACGGACACTCAGTATGTGAGATGAGTGTTCTCCCAACCGAGAATTTATAGACACTTAAAGTTCAGTTGAAGTTTGTTTTAAAATTAATATAATTTTTTTGGCGCTTGACAGGTGCCGAAGTGACACTAAATATTTGTTGTTGTAGTCGTATATTCAACCATCTTTGATCTTGCTGTTTATACACAGTTTATTTTAATTAGATCCAGCATACACATGTTTATATTTTGAGTAAATAGCTAACTTGTTTATTTCTCTATTTTAAATATAAATCACATAAATTCATTAGCCATGAGTTATTCAAAACAATACACATTCAATAATAAATAAATTTATGTGTGTCACATGTTGTAGCGGTGATATCGTACATATAATAATAATAATAATAATAATAATAATAATAATAATAATAATAATAATAATAATATAATAATATTTTTATTTCATTGCAAGCTTACATCGAGATTTTGTAATTACAATCATGAACTGAAGTGCAAAGAGTGCCACTATCATGCCATGGCATTATGGCCAGACTAAATCTAATAGCTTATAGACTACTTAATACTAGAGAAATTGATTGAGTTTGTTTAGTTAAACATTAGCTTATGTTTACAGCAGATAATAAGTTTACTCAAATTACAATCTGAGGATATTACATTGTGACAAAGAGTTTTGTAGGATGGTTATATCAATAGTAAATATTGAAATTATATTATGGGAAAATAACAGTGAGCATTGTTGAAAGTAGTTTACAGTATGAGTATTTAGTTTAGGGTGAGTAGGTGGTTTTTGAGAAGTCTTAAATTGATGTTCAGACCAGGTTATTTTAGTATTTTCTGGTAATGAATTCCAGATTTTGGAGTCCTTTATGTGCATAGAATTTTTACACAGGGTGATACGGACACGGGGTATATCAAAAAGTGATCTGTGTCTTGTGTTATGGTCATGGGTCCTGTTAAAGTTGGTGAGGAAAATTTTGAGCGGAGGGTTGATGTTTGAGTGTAGAGTTTTATGTATGTAGTAGGCACAAGAATAAGTGTGAATGTTATTTACGGTGAGGAGTTTTAGGCTTTTGAATATTGGTGGAGTATGCTGTCTAGAGTGGGAATTTATCATTCTGACTGCAGCCTTTTGCTGGGTTATGAGTGGTCTAAGGTGATTTAATGTTGTTGATCCCCATGCACAAATTCCATAGGTGAGATAAGGGTAGATGAGTGAATGATATAGTGGAAGGAGAGCTGATTGAGGCACATAATAGCGTATCTTTGATAGTATGCCTACTGTCTTTGAGATTTTCTTGGAAATTTGTTGTATGTGTGTTTGGAATTTAAGGCAACTGTCAAGGTGGATTCCTAGGAATTTTCCCTCTGTGAGTCTTGTGATGGGTGATCCATTGAGCGTTATGTTAAGTGGAACATTTGTAGCTCTGTTTCCAAACTGAATGAAATAGGTCTTGTCAGTATTGAGAGTAAGCTTATTAGTCGTCATTCAGGTAGATATTTTCTGTAATTCAGCATTAACAGTGTTGGCCAATATGATTGGGTTTGGGTGAGAGAAGACATATGTAGTGTCATCTGCAAATAATATGGGTTTGAGTAGTTGTGATGCATTCGGTAGGTCATTGATGTAAATGAGGAATAGGAGTGGTCCTAGGACACTTCCTTGTGGGACACCGACTGTAATTTGTTGTGTGGAAGAGTTAGCTTCTGTTACTAAGGTATGACTTTAGGTAGTTGAGTGAGTGCCCTCTTATACCATAGTGTGCTTATTTTGTGAGCAGTAAATCATGGTAGACTGTATCAAAAGCTTTACGTAAATCAATGAAGATTCCCAGTGGAACTTCTTTCTTCTCAAGAGCGGTGTATATTAGCTCTAGCATGTGTATAATAGCACCATTTGTGCTTTTGTTAGTCCTGAATCCAAACTGACAGGGGTTGAGTACGTTGTGTGAGACGAGGTAGGAATAGATCTGCCTATGAATTAATTTTTCAAAGATTTTAGAGAGCATGCGCGTGCCATTATTATGGCAAAATTCACTCACCCAGCTCGGAAATATTTAAATATGTCCATGCTTTTATAGGTTTTCATTGTCTCTTGTGTATGGTGAAGGAGTTTTACCAGGTAGACATAAATGTCGCTAAACTCTGGACTCGGAAATTTCTGTTAGTTTCAAAAGTGTAAAATTTATAGCTTTATTACAACCGATGGCTAGTGAATGAAAATGGCATAGTAAAGGACCCCAATAGAAATAAGTCACTCTGATTTTTTTGGGTTATTCTAGGTTCTTTACACATATGCTGCTATATATGATAATCTATGTAAATGTATTTGTGTATACCTGAATAAACTTACTAGTTGACCACCAAAACACAGATGCTCGACCCACGTAACCAAACTCTTACGCAAAACTTGTTCTGGAGTCTTCGCAGCGCTTTACGAATCCCATGTTATCGTCCCTTCATGTGAGTGAACAGCATACAAGCATGAGTGTGCTACTCCATATTTTCAACGTTTGATAGGGTTGAATTCCAGCTCTTGGGCTTATCGGGGTTTTGATTTCCAGCTCACATCAAGGACTCCTTGGGACGATTGCATTATAGTTCCTATGTCTCTTGATGGGGTTGACCTGCAGCTCCTCTGTCTTTTAAGGGTTTTGAGGTACAGTACTAGGGCTCTGGTATGCGGGGATACGGGGGGGGGAGAGGGTTAAGTGATACGGGGATTACCCTTCTTGTATAAGCCAGCGACCAAACATTCCCTTGGAATCCTATTTTTAGGGCCACCCACCGGATGTAACCTATAGTAGTCAACTAACTCCTAGGTATCGACTTAGCTCACCGGTGATATGGTACAGGATTTTCATGTTGGTGACAGGAAGCTCCTGGCTTATCTATGTACTCTTAAAGACGATGATACTTAATTAGGGAGCAGCTACCATACACTAGCCATACTCACTTGACTATTTGTTTTTATTTTAAGATTGTGCAGTTATGTGCATCCCAGTAGGTGGATAGTGCGAGGCGTCGGCTGGGAGCATCTGGATATTATTGGCTGTCAGGCTGAGCGGCCTTCACCAACAATGAATTCAACATTTCCTCATTTTATTACGGTGCTTTCCCTTCAAGGGGGTGCCTTTTGCTGGTGAAGGGGGTCTTGATACAAGGAATTCTAGCTACCCCTCTTCTTGGGTTGAAGCCTAGTTATCTATGTTCCCTAGGTGCTATATGACTCATACGGGTTAAGAGCTTATCCGTGAATATAGTAGTTATTTCGAGTAGTTTAGTTTGTCATTGGCTGATAGGTCTTCATTGTCCTCGACTTTAGCTATTATTAGTGTTCATAATAGAATTAGAACATTTAGGATTTCACTAGAGTCGTGGAAGTGGCATTATACAAAGAATAGAGCATCCCGTCTACACGAAAACCTGAAGAAAAAACAAATTAGTGATGACATTAAAAATAAGACCGATAATTATAATCACCATCATGCTCTGTATGACGAGTTTTTGTTATCTTATCAGTTTGTAATTCACTTGTCAAGAATCCCTTTTCCATTACAGCTGAAGATTTCCCTATGTCGTGTTATACATACAGATAAAAGTATTTATTGGCGTACTTACGTCTCTAGTTCGAATGCCAATACCTCAATGTGCACAGACTGGAGCTAAACTCTTCTCCAGACTGAGGGACTGACTACCTCAAGACCTCCTTCAAGGTTGATGGGCTGATTACATCATCTTTACCTTGCCACTGCTCCTGCTGTCACCATATTATCTTCCGTATGTGCCTGAAGAAGACTTGAAACACTTATGTAACATATGGGAATCTTTATTAATGATTCCCATATGTTTCATAAGTGTCTCAATCTTCAACTTGTCGGTTTTTCAAACCATTTATCACGTGCCTGAAGAAGCCTACCATGTATGCGAAACGTCTCAACAATAAAGATACTTAACTGTTGCATATGTGTCTCGTCTACTTGTTGGCATTGTATACCGTTTTCATAATTAAACCTATGAGATGTTTAAATCTATTCTTTATCCATTTAAGGAAATTTTTCTTTCATCTAATTTCCCTATTTGGAGCATATGTTTCTTGGCATCTTGAACTGTTTTAACAAATGTCATATTGACAACCATCTCCACCTCCCTGCTCGACTGTACCTAGATAATCTCTACCTAGAAAATCCCTCAGCCTGGAGTATACCTGGAGAGAGTTCCAGGGGTCAACGCCCCTGCGGCCCGGTCTGTGACCAGGCCTCATGTTGGATCAGAGCCTGATCAATCAGGCTGTTACTGCTGGCCGCATGCAGTCCAACATACGAACCACAGCCTGGCTGGTCAGGTACCGACTTTAGGTGCCTGTCCAGTGCCTGCTTGAAGACAGCCAGGGGTTTGTTGGTAATCCCCCTGATGTATGCTGGGAGGCAGTTGAACAGTCTTGGGCCCCTGACACTTATTGTGTTGTCTCTCAACGTGCTAGTGGCACCCCTGCTTTTCATTGGGGGGATGTTGTTGCATCGTTTGCCGAGTCTTTTGCTTTCGTAGGGAGTGATTTTCGTTTGCAAGTTTGGTACTAATCCTTCTAGGATTTTCCTAGTGTATATAATAATGTATCTCTCCCGCCTGCGTTCCAGGGAGTACAGGTTTAGGAACTTCAAGCGTTCCCAGTAATTGAGGTGGTTTATCGCAGTTGTGTGCCGTGAAGGTTCTCTGCACATTTTATAGGTCAGCAATTTCACCTGCCTTGAAAGGTGCAGTTAGTGTGCAGCAATATTCCAGCCTAGATAGAACAAGCGACCTGAAGAGTGTCATCATGGGCTTGGCATCCCTGGTTTTGAAGGTTCTCATTATCCATCCTGTCATTTTTCTAGCAGATGCGATTGATACATTGTTATGGTCCTTGAAGGTGAGATCCTCTTGACATAATCACTCCCAGGTCTTTGACATTAGTTTTTCGCTCTATTGTGTGGTTGGAATTTGTTTTATACTCCGATGAAATTTTAATTTCCTTACGTTTTCCATATCTGAGTAATTGAAATTTCTCATAATTGAACTTCATGTAGTTTTCTGCAGCCCATTTAAAGATTTGGTTGATGTCTGCTTGGAGTCTTGCAGTGTCTTCAACGGTGGACACTGTCATGCAGATTCGGGTGTCATCTGCAAAGGAAGACACGGCACTGTGGCTTATATCCCTGTCTATGTCCGATATGAGGATGAGGAACAAGATGGGAGCGAGTACTGTGCCTTGTGGAACAGAGCTTTTCACCGTAGCCACCTCAGACTTTACTCTGTTGACTACTACTCTTTGTGTTCTATTTGTTAGGAAATTATAGATCTATCTACCAACTTTTCATGTTATTCCTTTATCACACATTTTGTGCGCTATTACACCATTGTCACACTTGTCAAAGGCTTTTGGAAATTCTGTGTATATAACATCTGCGTTCTGTTTGTCTTCTAGAGCATCCAGTACCTTGTCGTTGGCTCTATTATTTGCTGGTTTAAGGTAGTTCAGTCCGCAGCATGAGTGGAAACATTGGACATGTTTACTTGTGTCAGTGGTATGTAATGTCAAGGGTATGTGAGTAGGAGACCATTACCTAGTATCACACAACACAGGAATGTAACAGTTGCTGAAAGATCAGTAACACTGACCTGCATGAATTCATAATTTGTGGATTTGAGCAATTATGATGTAGGCATCAGAGACACTAAGTCATGCTGGCAGATGACATACCATTTTCTACTTAATAAAGTCTGGGCAGAGCAGTTGTGTATTTCTTCAATTGCCTACATTACTTTTCACAAACCCATCTACAACACTAGCACCTGCTGCCCCTTTTCATTTAACAGTAAGTAGATACCTGGACATTAGTCAACTGTTGTGGGTTGCATCTTGGGAAGTGGTAGTATACCTTAGATAGGGCTGGGCTTTGAAATGAGCTTAAATATAATTACAGCTCTTTGTCTGAACTCCCTCCCTCCCTCCATATACAAAATGAATTTTCTCGCCCCCCTACCCAGCAGAATGGTTGTGAGATCCAATTCCTTAGATCAAGAACCCTCACCAGCACCAAGGATCCTCCTTTGAGGGGAAGGGGGTCTTAATTATTACATTTATGTGGGGAAGCCCTCAATATGTGTCATGTAGCGCATGGTCAGTTAGTTTAATATCTTTATTATGCAGCCCATACCCATCCTGTGGGCGGTAGTCAAAAGATTACAGAGGTACATAATGGGTCCAGGGACTGGGCCCAAAGTTTTGATAGCTGAACAAGGTACAAAGGTAATGAACTCAGATGGAAAATGGGTAATCAGGTTTGATCCAATTATCTTGAGGGTTTCTCTTTTTAAAGTTTTTCATCGTGAGATTGCATTTGTTTGGGAAGCATGGAGAAGCAGGCGCCGCCACCACCACCGCCACCGCCACCGCCACCACCACCGCCACCGCCACCACCACCGCCGCCACCACCACTACCACCACCACCACCGCCGCCGCCACCACCACCGTCACCACCACCGCCACCACCACCGCCACCACCACCACCACCACCACCCCCACCACCACCACCACCACCGCCACCACCACCACCACCGCCACCACCACCACCACCACCGCCAACACCACCACCACCAACACCGCCACCACCACCACCACCGCCGCCACCACCACTACCACCACCACCACCCACCACCACCACCGCCGCCGACACCACCACCGCCACAACCACCACCACCACCGCTACAACCGCCACCACCACCACCGCCACCACCACCACCGCCACTGCCACCACCACCACCAACAACACCGCCACCACCACCACTACCACCACCACCACCACCGCGGCCACCACCACCACCACCGCCACCACCACTGCCACCAGTGCATCTGCCACCACTTCCATCTGTTACTCCTGTTCAGAGTCCCACTTGCATCTGTTATTCCTGTTCAGAGTCCCACTTGCATCTGTTATTCCTGTTCAGAGTCACACTTGCATCTGTTACTCCTGTTCAGAGTCCCACTTGCATCTGTTACTCCTGTTCAGAGTCCCACTTGCATCTGTTATTCCTGTTCAGAGTCCCACTTGCATCTGTTATTCCTATTCAGAGTCCCACTTGCATCTGTTACTCCTGTTCAGAGTCCCACTTGCATCTGTTATTCCTGTTCAGAGTCCCACTTGCATCTGTTATTCCTGTTCAGAGTCCCACTTGCATCTGTTATTCCTGTTCAGAGTCCCACTTGCATCTGTTATTCCTGTTCGAGTCCACTTGCATCTGTTATTCCTGTTCAGAGTCCCACTTGCATCTGTTATTCCTGTTCAGAGTCCCACTTGCATCTGTTATTCCTGTTCAGAGTCCCACTTGCATCTGTTATTCCTGTTCAGAGTCCCACTTGCATCTGTTATTCCTGTTCAGAGTCCCACTTGCATCTGTTATTCCTGTTCAGAGTCCACTTGCATCTGTTATTCCTGTTCAGAGTCCACTTGCATCTGTTATTCCTGTTCAGAGTCCCACTTGCATCTGTTATTCCTGTTCAGAGTCCCACTTGCATCTGTTATTCCTGTTCAGAGTCCCACTTGCATCTGTTAGTCCTGTTCATAGTCCCACTTGCATCTGTTATTCCTGTTCAGAGTCCCACTTGCATCTGTTAGTCCTGTTCAGAGTCCCACTTGCATCTGTTATTCCTGTTCATCCAGCGGGGAAAAAGTACCTGAATTGAATAAACGGTTTAAAAAACATTTAATAAATTGAGACTCTTGTGCAAGTGCACAAGTGTCTCATAAATAAGACACTTGTGCAACACTTGGGGAGCCTTATTCTGCAAATATTTCGGCAGCCAGTGGCTTCTTCAGTCCTATGCACAGAAATAGTGGAAGCTGAGGAGTTTAAGGTAATCAGTCCCTCATCTTCCACCATTTCTCTACATAGGACTGAAGAAGCCATTGGCTGGCGAAACGTTTCCAGAATAAAGATTCCCAAGTGTTGCAAAAGTATCTCATTGATCAAGTATCTAAATATTAGACGACTGTTGTTGATGGCATCCTGGGAGGAATGTATGTTGAAAATGGTATAAAATACCGACAAGTTGAAGATTAAGTCACATGTGTAACAGTTGGGTATCTTTATTGTTGAAACCTTTCGCCTATACAGTAGGCTTCTTCAGTCAAATACAGAGGGAGTAGGTGTAGTAGTGAAATAAAGGTGTAATCAGTCCATCAACCTTGGAGAAAAAGTATTGTGAAGGACCTGGGAGTGATAATGTCAGAGGATCTCACCTTCAAAGACCACAGCAATGTATCTATCGCATCTGCTAGGAAAATGATAGAATGGATAATGAAAGCAAAAGACTCGGCAGACGATGCAACATCCTCCCAATGAAAAACAGGGGCGCCACTAGCACGATAACACAACACAATAAGTGTCAGGGACCCAAGACTGTTGAACTGCGTCCCAGCATACATAAGGGGGATTACCAATAGACCCCTGGCTGTCTTCAAGAAGGCACTGGACAGGCACGTAGTCAGTACCTGACCAGCCGGGCTGTGGTTCGTACGTCGGTTTGCGTGTGGCCAGCAGTAACAGCCTGGTTGATCAGACCCTGATGCACCACGAGGTCTGGTCTCAGATCGGGCCGCGGGGGCGTTGACCCCCGAAACCCTCTCCAGGTATACTCCAGGAGGTGGTCAGTCCCTCAGCCTGGATAAGAGTTGAGCTCCATGGAGGTGAAGATACCCAACTGTTGCACATGTCTTAGACTTGAACATGTGGCAGTATACCTTAGAAGGACTAGACTTGAAGCAAGCACAGGTAGGATGACACCTCTTACCTTGCTTGTAAATTCAACGTTGTAAAATATAATAGTAAACTTTGTTTCTTAATTCCAAAATCCTCTATATGTCTATAAATATGTTATTACCGCTCACTGGATGATTATGGTGCGCATAGTAAAGTTAGCAAATAAATGTTGAAATAGTATAATAAACTCCGGTCCTGCTGTAAGTCATATCCAGGAGAAAATGTTAATGTTAGAAAATGTAACATGTTGGAAATATTCAAGTTTTGGGTAAATGGTATCCACACGCTGAGTATTTTGTCTCTTCAGGATACCTACAGTGTTCCTAGAGGTTCCTTCTCCCGACGACTGCATCACTTATAATATGCAGTGACTAAGTTGTATTGGTTCAGTGGTGTCGTGTCCAGGTGTCTTGTCAACCAGCTGTTCATATGTGACCTAAAAATGATTGAAAATAGATACAGAATATAGGAATCCTGATGGATATAAAATCTTTTTTTGGGAATTGTATTCAGCACGGGAGGTGTCTTGATGCCGGTGAGGGGATCTTGATCCAGAGAAGGGTGCCAGTCCTTTCCGTACTTGGATCGAACTTGATTACCTCCCACGGGTTTAGCGCTTCCCTTTATAATAATGGTGAATTGTAAGATCAATATCCTATGCTATTATAATATGCCACTTTCGCATATAAATAATAAATACATACGATATGATATAAATTGCTTACAGATACTAAAATTACATTTGTACGATGCTGACCTAGCGAACTAAATACTGATAGAGTTTTTTAGAAAAACTGTAGCGAGCGTTGGCATGGTTGTAGGTGTGAGGTGCCAACGACATGAAAACAAACGTCAGTGTGTGTTGGGTTGCAGTGAGGCAGGTGTACCGCGGCTCCTCTCAAACATGTACGCATGTTCACACCTCTACAGGAGATTCAGCACCTCCCAGGTAATTACCCTCGGTGACGTAAGGATCTCATCGTATAGTTTACTGCAGCCCAGTTGTAGTATCTTTATTACAACCACCAGTTTATTGTTGTTCTCTGAGCTTGCAATTGATGTCTGGGGGCAGCTAAGTGCATTGCCACTGCATCTGGTAACCTGTTTTCTTGCTGCTGACTCCAAGCCGGTGGAGGGTTTGTGATCTAAGGGATTGGAGCTGCCCTTCCCTACCCTTTGATCGATTGTCTCTCATTCTGATCCCTACGGGGTTAGCGCTCTTTCATGAAATAAAATATATAAAAATCTTTGCAGTGAGGAAAAAAATAACTTTTCTCATATTATTCTTTAGAGAACTATTTTAATGATCAGGAATGAACTAGAGATTTATATAATATCTTCATGTATGCAGTGAATACTATTCCCCAAGCTCTATATAACTTCTACCGGTTTAGTGCATCTCCTGCTTAAAATAAATTAAAACAGCAATTATTTAATGTTACCTGTATGTGGGTTAAGTTTACGATGGTGGTTATCGTGGTACAGATGCATGGTTAATAATAGCGTGAAGCGTTGAACCTGCACTCAACCGGGCTATTTGTATGACCTTAATGCTTGCTGCTAATTAAAATTGCCTTACAAACTATACACAATACCATAAGAAAGACTGGACGACCTAAACCCGGTATGTTATGTTGGGTTTTTTTTTATTTATGTGAAGCAACCCATGTGGATCAATCAGCTATTAGCCTCAGCCCGCTAATAGCGGGTCTCTCTACTTGCTATATAGTAGTAAGACAAGTCATTGACAACTGCTACGTTAGTGTGAGATTCGTCTGTAAAGCTGTGCGTTTGTGGTTATAGTGAGGCCCATGCTACCTTCCTAGTGTATGGAAGTACGTATATAATACTCTTCTGAGGACTGCGTGGTGTAGTACTTCAAGCTCTTGCCTGCTGATTTTAAGACCGACTTGCCATGGGTTGGAATAATGTCCGTTTCGTGAAGCGCCACTTGACCTCATGTATGCTGAGATTGCAAATGTGAATGCATGGCTGGCTAGGTGGGAGATGTGTGAAGTGCGAGATGCAATGCAGGTGTCATGCTTATCCAATGACGTAAATAGTTGTGCGTGTCTTGCCATCAGTGTTTATGCTGGCACTGTTTACTGTTACCGGTATGTAATGGTTATTTTGCTCATTTAATACTTAGAACATTCATATGTCATGTAAAGCATGTTAAAGAGGAGCGTATAATACTGAAGCTGCGCCTCGAGGTGTGAGTTTTTTCAATTGTTCCAGTCTAAGTATTGACTTTCATAACAATTAAGAGCTAACAAATAAATGGCTGCTCGTATGCCACACTCCATCTTTGGATTAAATCAGTGCTTCTCAGTATGTTGTTAAGGCTCTTAAAATATGCAGGTTGGTTGGCTGGCATATATGTTAGAGCTTTCTGTAACTATACCTTCAGGGGTATAAAAAAAAACAGAGTTAGTTGGTGTACTATATTATGATACAAGAGGGGTGTGAAAAATTGATTTTAGGCGTGATATACCGTCCTCCAAACTTAGATAGGGAACAAGGGAGACTACTTTGGGAGGAAATTGTTAAGGCCACAAGGCATGATAACGTAGTAATTCTAGGGGACTTTAACTTTAGTCAAATTGATTGGAATTTCTTGACGGAATTTAGAATCTAACGACTTTTTAGAAGTAGTTCAGGATTGTTTTTTGAAGCAGTTTGTGGCAGAACCTACAAGGGGAAATAACCTACTTGACTTGGTTCTTGCAAACAAGGAAACCCTTGTTATTAATTTAGAAATTACAGAGGAACTCGGCACAAGCGACCACAAATCAATTACCTTTAACATTGAATGGATGTATGACAGTAGGGATAATTCAGTAATGGTCCCTGACTTTCGCTTAGCAGATTACAATGGGCTTAGAGAACACTTATCATCTGTGGACTGGGGTAACGAAGATAGCTATCAATATGACAGTTTTCTAAACACTATACAGGCTGCCCAAAGAACATTTATCCCGTATAAAGAAATTAGATCAAGTAGAAATGACCCAAAATGGATGAATAATAGGCTCAAATATCTTTTAGGGCAGAAGAAAGGAATTTATAGGCGCATAAAAAGAGGTGAGGGTCATCTTATAAATCAGTATACTGACATTAAGAGGGACGTTAAAAGGGGATAAGAAAAGCTAAACGGGAATTTGAAATAAAAGTTGCTAGAGATTAAAAAACTAACCCAAAAAGTTTTTTCCAGGTTTATAGAACAAAAGTTAGAGATAAGATAGGTTCCCTTAAAAATAACTGGGCATCTTACTGACAATGAGAATGATATGTGCTCTATTTTTAATAATTATTTTCTCTCAGTTTTCACACAGGAAGACATTAATAATATCCCAGTAATTAATTTTTATAGTGGTCCTGAAGAAGATAAATTATGTAATATCACAGTCACTAGCGAAATGGTTATGAAACAAGTAGACCGATTGAAACAAAATAAATCGCCGGGTCCTGATGAGCTTTTTGCAAGGGTTCTTATGGAATGCAAAATGGAACTCTGTGAACCATTAAGTAACATTTTTAATTTATCTCTTCAAACAGGTGTAGTGTCTGATATGTGGAAGATGGCTAATGTAATTCCTATTTTTAAAGCAGGGGACAAGTCACTACCGTCAAATTACCGCCCAATAAGCCTGATCTCAATTGTAGGCAAATTACTAGAGTCAATTATAGCTGATATTATTAGAAGCCATCTAGATAACCATAATTTGATTAATGATACTCAGCATGGATTCACGAGGGGCCGTTCCTGCCTATCTAATTTATTAACCTTCTTCAGTAAAGCTTTTGAGGCTGTTGATCACGATAAAGAATTCGATATTGTTTATTTAGACTTTAGTAAGGCTCATGGCATTGGGGGAAAAGTGCTGTCATGGATCGAGTCATGGCTCACCAATAGGAAGCAGAGAGTGTGCATAAATGGGGTTAAATCCGAATGGGGACTTGTAACAAGTGGTGTTCCACAGGGATCAGTCTTAGGCCCGTTGTTATTTATAATATATATCAATGACCTAGACGAGGGAATTACTAGTGATATGAGCAAATTCGCCGACGACACGAAGATAGGTAGGATAATTGATTCAAACATAATGTCATAGAACTTCAGGAAGATTTAGACAAACTTAATTCGTGGTCAGAAAAGTGGCAGATGCAGTTCAATGTAGATAAATGTAAGGTTCTGAAGCTCGGGAGTGTCCATAACCCAAGCACTTATAAGTTAAATAACGTAGAACTTAGCCATACCGATTGCGAGAAGGACTTGGGGGTGATGGTAAGCAGCAACCTTAAGATTACTAATTTTTCTAACACTCATTTCCTGGTTTTGGTGTGTGTACATTTTAACTGCGACGGTGTTTTTTTCCTCACTCGAGATACCTCTCTTATCTACGTGTGTGTTTACTTACAGGGTTGAGTTTGTTGGTTCCTAGACTCCTGGGTTCTTTTACATCTCTACATTTGAGTTTATGTATCAAGTTTTCACATTCTTACTTAGCTCTTTTTCCTTACTCAACCCTTACATTGCAAAAGTAAATATATATATATATATATATATATATATATATATATATATATATATATATATATATATATAAGCTTCCCAATGTGTGTGTCCTGGTCCCTCTCGTTTAGTGTGTCCTGGTCCCTCTCGTTTAGTGTGTCCTGGTCCCTCTCGTTTAGTGTGTCCTGGTCCCTCTCGTTTAGTGTGTCCTGGTCCCTCTCGTTTAGTGTGTCCTGGTCCCTCTCCTTTAGTGTGTCCTGGTCCCTCTCGTTTAGTGTGTCCTGGTCCCTCTCGTTTAGTGTGTCCTGGTCCCTCTCGTTTAGTGTGTCCTGGTCTACTCTGTCAATGTCAATGAAAACCATGTATGTTGTGATTATGTTTTTCCTCATCACTTTCTTTACCCAATAACTTAAGTTTTACAAAACACTAGAATTGTTTGTTTATTAATAATTAAGTTCAACGTAAAAAGTTGCTAACGTTATTGTTAATTATCTGCAATGCTTAAAACAAATCAGCCAGTTTTTCTATTGCTGAAAAATGTAGTACCATACTACAGACTGCATAATCACAATGTAGAAAAAGCAATTCTAAAAAACTTTTCAAAACATTGCCAAATCCGTTATATTTTTTTCCATGAGCGTGTTTTACTTACAATATACATATCACATGATGTCAAATAGGATAATAGTATATAAAACATCACACGTAGATGTAGATGAGGAAAACGTTTCGCCACACAGAGGCTTCATCAGTCCAATACAAAGTAGAAAGTTGAAAGGAGAGGAGGAGTTTGAGGTAATCAGTCCCTCGGCCTGGAGTCGATGTGTTCAGTCCATTAATCTTGAAGCAAGTACAGCATAGGGCAAATAGAAGTTGCTTATATACTGTATGGTTCTTTGAACCATTCATCTACATCCTGTCTGACACAGCAACATCTTGAGATCTTGATACAAACGGATTCTTCAACACTTGTCCAACCTTAGGACGAAGACCTACTTCGACTAGTGGATAGTACCACTGTGACCCCGCCTCCTCCTGCTTCGTCTCACCTGTCTACAGTATATAAGCAACTTCTATTTGCCCTATGCTGTACTTGCTTCAAGATTGATGGACTGAACACATCGACTCCAGGCCGAGGGACTGATTACCTCAAACTACTCCTCTCCTTTCAACTTTCTACTTTGTATTGGACTGATGAAGCCACTGTGTGGCGAAACGTTTTCCTCAATAAAGATACCCAAGTGTTGCATATGTGTCTAATTTAACATCGTATAGGTCATACAGCGCCTGGGGAATAGGCAACAATCAGGTTTGATCAGAGGAAGGACCTTTCACCTGTATCAAGAGAAAGAAAACCACCATTTCGGTGGAAGTCGTGAACACAAGTTTGCCCAGGTACACTCTTCCAGCAGATAGTTAGTTTAATATCTTTATTATGCACCCCATACCCATCCTGTGGGAGGTAGTCAAAAGATTACAGAGGTACATAATGGGTCCAGGGACTGGGCCTCAAAGTTTTGATAGCTGAGCAAGTTACAAAGGTAATGAACTCGGGTAGATCTGGTCACAATCATGACAAGTTACAAAGGTATATACACAAAGAAAGTGTCCAAAACTGTGGGGATCCTCTCTAAGATACGTTACTATGTACCACAATCAGCCCTACTCACACTATACTATTCACTCATCTATTCCTACCTCACATATGCCATTTGTGCTTGGGGATCAACAGCAATTACCCACCTAAAGCCAATAATAACCCAACAAAAAGCCGCAGTAAGAATTATTACGCTAGACAACCCCCCACTCTTCAAAGCCCTAAACTTACTCACGGTTCAGAACATCAACACTTACTACTCTCCAATCTACATTTATAGAACCATAAATTCCAACTTTAACCCTGAGCTAAAACACTTTGACAGTTGTGACAGGACCCATAGACATAATACCAGACACAAACATCTCTTTGACATTCCCCGCGTCCGACTAAATCTATAGAAAAAATCAATGTACATAAAAGGGCCTAAAATCTGGAACTCCCTGCTTGAAAACTCTAGAACTGCAGACACAACCTCCATCTTCAAAAGCACCGTTAAAAAACTATCTTATCTCACTTACACCCAACCGGCAGCTAACCACATGAAGACTACTTTATCTTGCACATATCCCCAGCAAAATACACTTATTGATATACTGTGATTCCCCTTAATTTGCACATGACTAACCAAAATTTTAATACAACTATTGCGTCATAATTCTTAAGCTAGTTATAAGTTTGCCTAAGACACTCCAATATAGAAACTGTATCATGCCAACACGTCACCATTTCCATTAATACTACTACTATACTACTATATAGACTATATTATGTACTATAATATATAAACTAATTGTTAAATTCTTAAATTTTTGAACTACATACCTCAATTTTGTAAACCTAGTTTATCACTACAATTACCTAACCTTAATACCAGTATAATTATTATGTCACTATAGAGTAAGGTCTAGTATAAGACTGCCTGAAATGCCTAGGCATACCTAGACATATTATTGTCCTTCTTATAATAATTTTAATAATTATTTCATAAAAATTATAAACAACATAATATGTAAACCCCACTTTGTAATATTATCAGAAATAAAGTTGATTGATTGATTGATTTTATATAATGGGTCCAGAGACTGGGCCCCAAAGTTTTGAAAGCTGAAAAAGGTACAAAGGTAATGAATCATGTAAGTAAATTTACTTACTTACGTTTATACATGGTTGCAATCATAAACAAATTATAAAGTAATGAGCAATTTACTAGTCTACACCCGGTCACAACTGTAATGAGTTATTGGTGCAAATATTAATTGTTGGGTCACATACACACGCACATTGACAAGGTGGACAAAGACAGAATGTTCCAGAGATGGGACACAGCAACAAGGGGACACAGTTGGAAGTTGAAGACTCAGATGAATCACAGAGATGTTATTAAGTATTTCTTCAGTCACAGAGTGGTCGGGAAGTGGAATAGTTTGGGAAGCGATGTAGTGGAGGCAGATTCCATACATAGCTTTAAGAAGAGGTATGATAAAGCTCATGGCGCAGGGAGAGTGACCCGGTAGCGGCCAGTGAAGAGGCGGGGCCAGGAGCTGTGACTCGACCCCTGCAACCACAACTAGGTGAGTACAACTAGGTGAGTACATATACACACATACACCCTGAGTAGTGCAGATATTGAGGACATCACACATGAAAGCCCCCTTGGGGCCAGTGATCATATGGTTCTAAGTTTCGAATACATAGTAGAGTTACAAGTGGAGGGGGAAGCAGGAAGGGCTGCACGAATGAAGCCAAACTACAAGAAAGGTGAATATGTGGGCATGAGGAACTTCCTGCACGGAGTTCAGTGGGACAGAGAGATGGCAGGGAAGTCAGTAGACGAGATGATGGAATATATGACAATTTGCAAGGAAGCTGAGGAGAAGTTTATACCCAAGGGTAACAGGAGAAGCGAAAAAGACAGGATGAGCCCATGGTTCACCCAAAGGTGCAGGGAAGCCAAAACCAAGTGTACAAGGGAATGGAAGAGGTACAGAAAGCAAAGAACCTCGGAGAATAAGGAGAGCAGTCGTAGAGCCAGAAATGAATATGCACAGATCAGAAGGGAGGCCCAAAGACAGTACGAGAATGACATAGCAGCGAAAGCCAAATCTGACCCAAAGCTGCTGTACAGCCACATCAGGAGGAGAACAACAGTCAAGGACCAGGTAATCAGGCTGAGAAAGGTAGGAGGGAGGTCACAAGAAATGACCATGAAGTGTGTGAGGAGCTCAACATGAGATTCAAAGAGGTGTTCACAGAGGAGATAGAAGGGCCTCCAGAAACAAGGAGAGGTAGGGTACACCATCAAGTGCTGGACACAATACACACAACTGAGGAGGAAGTGAAGAGGCTGCTAAGCGAGCTAGATACCTCAAAGGCAATGGGGCCGGATAACATCTCTCCATGGGTCCTGAGAGAGGGAGCAGAGGAGCTATGTGTACCCCTAACAACGATCTTCGACACATCTATCGAAACAGGGCAACTACCTGAGGTATGGAAGACAGCAAATGTAGTTCCAATTTTTAAAAAAGGAGACAGGAACGTAGCACTAAACTACAGACCAGTGTCACTAACATGTATAGTATGCAAGGTCATGGAGAAGATAGTCAGGAGAAGAGTGGTTGAGCACCTAGAAAGGAATGAGCTTATCAACGATGGCCAACACGGTTTCAGGGACGGGAAATCCTGTGTCACAAACCTACTGGAGTTCTACGACTGGGTGACAGCAATAAGACAAGAAAGAGAGGGGTGGGTAGATTGCATATTCTTGGATTGTAAAAAGGCGTTTGACACAGTTCCACACAAGATATTAGTGCAGAAGCTGGAGGACCAGGCAGGGGTAACAGGGAAGGCACTACAATGGATCAGGGAATACCTATCAGGAAGACAGCAGCGAGTCATGGTACGTGGCGAGGTGTCAGAGTGGGCGCCGGTGACGAGCGGGGTTCCACAGGGGTCAGTCCTGGGACAAGTGCTGTTTCTGGTATTTGTGAACGACATGACGGAAGGAATAGACTCCGAAGTGTCCCTGTTTGCAGATGATGTGAAGTTGATGAGAAGAATTCATTCGGACGAGGACCAGGCAGAACTACAAAGGGATCTGGACAGGCTGCAAGCCTGGTCCAACAACTGGCTCCTGGAGTTCAACCCCACCAAGTGCAAAGTCATGAAGATTGGGGAAGGGCAAAGAAGACCGCAGACGGAGTACAGTCTAGGGGGCCAGAGACTGCAAACCTCAGTCAAGGAAAAAGATCTTGGGGTGAGTATAACACCAGGAACATCTCCTGAGGCGCACATCAACCAAATAACTGCTGCAGCATATGGGCGCCTAGCAAACCTAAGAACAGCATTCCGACATCTTAATAAAGAATCGTTCAGGACCCTGTATACTGTGTACGTTAGGCCCATACTGGTGTATGCAGCACCAGTTTGGAACCCACACCTAGCCAAGCACTTGAAGCTCGAGAAAGTGCAAAGGTTTGCAACAAGACTAGTCCCGGAGCTAAGGGGTATGTCCTATGAGGAGAGGTTAAGGGAAATTGACCTGACGACACTGGAGGACAGGAGAGATAGAGGGGATATGATAACAACATATAAGATACTGAGAGGAATTGACAAAGTGGACAGACAGAATGTTCCAAAAATGGGACACAGCAACAAGGGGACACAGTTGGAAGCTGAAGACTCAGATGAATCACAGCGATGTTAGGAAGTATTTCTTCAGTCACAGAGTGGTCGGGAAGTGGAATAGTTTAGGAAGCGATGTAGTCGAGGCAGGCTCAATACATAGCTTTAAGCAGAGGTATGATAAAGCTCATGACGCAGGGAGAGTGACCCAGTAGCGGCCAGTGAAGAGGCGGGGCCAGGAGCTATGAATCGACCCCTGCAACCACAACTAGGTGAACAACTAGGTGAGCACACACACACACGCCCCGATGGCATGGTGGCTAGCGCTCTTGCTTCACATACGGAGGGCCCGGGTTCAATTCCCGGCGGGGCCGAAACATTTCGAAGTGTTTCCCGACTCATGGAACTCAGTGTTCATCAAGAACTGCAAGAAGCCCCTATCACGTGCTTTTAACATCCTATGGAGAAGGAGCATGGACACTGGTGTCGTCCCGCAGTTACTAAAAACAACAGACATAGCCCCACTCCACAAAGGCGGCAGTAAAGCAATGGCAAAGAACTACAGACCAATAGCGCTAACGTCCCATATAAAAATCTTTGAAAGGGTTCTAAGAAGCAAGATCGCCACTCATCTAGATAACCATCAATTAAACAACCCAGGGCAGCATGGGTTTAGAGCAGGTCGCTCCTGTCTGTCCCAACTACTGGACCACTATGACAAGGTCCTGGATGCTCTAGAGGACAAACAGAATGCAGATGTTATATACACAGACTTTGCAAAAGCCTTTGATAAGTGTGACCATGGTGTGATAGCACACAAAATGCGTGATAAAGGAATAACAGGAAAAGTTGGTAGATGGATCTATAATTTCCTAACAAGTAGAACACAAAGAGTAGTAGTCAACAGAGTAAAGTCTGAGGCAGCTAATGTGAAAAGCTCTGTTCCACAAGGCACAGTACTCGCTCCCATCCTGTTCCTCATCCTCATATCGGACATAGACAGGGATATAAGCCACAGTGCTGTGTCTTCCTTTGCAGATGACACCCGAATCTGTATGACAGTGTCCACCGTTGAAGACACTGCAAGACTCCAAGCAGACATAAACCAAATCTTTAAATGGACTGCAGAAAACAATATGAAGTTCAATGATAAGAAATTTCAATTACTCAGATATGGAAAACGTGAGGAAATTATAATCTCATCGGAGTACAAAACTAATTCCAACCACACAATAGAGCGAAAAACTAATGTCAAAGACCTGGGAGTGATCATGTCAGAGGATCTCACCTTCAAGGACCATAACACCGTAGCAATCGCATCTGCTAGAAAAATGACAGGATGGATAATGAGAACCTTCAAAACCAGGGATGCCAAACCCATGTTGACACTTTACAAATCGCTTGTTCTATCTAGGCTGGAATATTGCTGCACACTAACTGCACCTTTCAAGGCAGGTGAAATTGCTGACCTTGAAAATGTGCAGAGAACCTTCATGGCACACATAACTGCGATAAACCACCTCAACTACTGGGAACGCTTGAAGTTTCTAAACCTGTACTCCCTAGAACGCAGGCGGGACAGATACATTGTTATATACACGTGGAAAATTCTCGAGGGATTAGTACCAAACTTGCACACGAAAATCACTCCCTACGAAAGCAAAAGACTCGGCAGGCGATGTAACATCCCCCCAATGAAAAGCAGGGGTGCCACTAGCACGTTGAGGGACAACACAATAAGTGTCAGGGGCCCAAGATTGTTCAACTGCCTCCCAGCATACATCAGGGGGATTACCAACAAACCCCTGGCTCTCTTCAAGCAGGCACTGGACAGGCACCTAAAGTCGGTACCTGACCAGCCAGGCTGTAGTTCGTACTAGTGATGTATCGGATATTCGCATCCGCATCTGCGGAACATCCGCACAATTTCTTATATCCGTATCCGCATCCGCATTTCACAGCAAACAGATATCCGCATATACATCCGCATCAACATCCGCGGAACATCCGCACAATTTCTTGCATCCGCATCCGAAATCCCCGGAACATCCGCACAATTTCTTACATCCGCATCCGCATTCGCATCCGTAAAAGGAGTAAGTAAGACATCCGTATACAAATCCGCATACCGGATATCTAAATTTTTCACATCCGATACATCCCTAGTTCGTACGTTGGACTGCGTGCGGCCAGCAGTAACAGCCTGGTTGATCAGGCTCTGGTCCAACATGAGGCCTGGTCACAGACCGGGCCGCAGGGGCGTTGACCCCTGGAATTCTCTCCAGGTAAACTCCAGGTACAAACACACACACACACACACATATATACACTACAGGCCTAGTGTCTAATCGACATGTGCCTAGGACAAAATGGTAACTAACTAATACACATATACACACAGTATTATTATTATTATAATCAAAAGAAGTGCTAAACCACTACACACACAGTAGCGGTCAGTGAAGAGGCGGGGCCAGGAGCTGAGTCTCGACCCCTGCAACCACAATTAGGTGAGTACAATTAGGTGTGCACACACACACACACACACACACGTGTGGTAATGCTTTATTTACAGGGAGCAAAGTGAGGTATTTTTCCAGAATGGTCTGTAATATACCACTGTGGCAGTAACCTGGCTAGTCATCAAAGTTTAAACCAGACCCAACGCTGGCAGTAACCTGGCTAGTCATCAAAGTTTAAACCAGACCCAACGCTGGCAGTATACCGCTCGGTCATCAAAGTTTAAACCAGACCCAACGCTGGCAGTAACCTGGCTAGTCATCAAAGTTTAAACCAGACCCAACGCTGGCAGTATACCGCTCGGTCATCAAAGTTTAAACCAGACCCAACGCTGGCAGTATACCGCTCGGTCATCAAAGTTTAAACCAGACCCAACGCTGGCAGTATACCGCTCGGTTTTCTACGCATTTTGGCACGTCAGTTTTCTGAACGATGTAAGCCGGCTGCAAAATTAGATGTGTTATTATAGGTAATGTAAGTTAACTTAAATTCCCTCACACTTATTGTTAAACGCCAACAGGCAAACTGCATAAATTGGTGGGCAAAGACACTATAGTAAAGTACACGGGTGGAAACGTTGGGTATGTTTCCTTACACCTGCTGTCCCTGTTCATCTAGCAGTAAGTAGGTACTTGGGTCGCATCCTGGAGGACAAAATTAAAGGACTGCAATGGAAATAAAACATACAGCTCTTGATGACGAATTGACTTTCTTGGGTTATCCTGGGTGGCTAACCCTCCGGGTTAAAAATTCAAACAACTCTTATCTTACATTCATGAGAGCGCTAAACCAATAGGGTTTATACAGCTCTGGAGAATGGTTTACAATCTGGTTCGATCCAAGGAAGAAGTCAGGTTCAATTCCTTGTATCAAGAGCCCCTCACCGGTTTCAAGGGGTGTGTTCTCCTTGAGGGAATAAACGCACTGTCTCAGATTGAACCACTTGTCTTGCGCTGTTGAAGTACGCCAGCCTTGTATTTCATTAGTGATGATTAATCATACATAAACAAGTTAATATACACTAACCTGACCAAGAAAAATTAACACTTCACAGGTGGTGCTATTCGAAGCATACACCAAACGAATAAAAATTCCGAAGAAACTGAGCACTGTAATACGAGAGGTTGAATGTGGTGAGAGGATGGGCTGCCAACACACACACACACACACACACACACACACACACACACACACACACACGAGATTTAAGGAGGTATTTACAGTGGAGACAGGAAGGACTCTGGGAAAACAGAACAGAGCGGGACACCAACAAGGAATATACCAACAAGTGTTGGATGAAATACACACAACTGAGGAGGAGGTGAAGAAGCTGCTCAGTGACCTTGATACCTCCCCGTGGGTCCTTAGAGAGGGAGCAGAGACGCTGTGTGTGTCACTAACCACAATCTTCAACAAATCCCTTGAAACTGGGCAACTACCTGAGGTATGGAAGACGGCAAATGTAGTTCCCATTTTTAAGAGAGACAGAAACGCGGCACTAAACTATAGACCAGTGTCACTGACGTGTATAGTGTGCAAAGTCATGGAGAAGATTATCAGGAGAAGAATGGTGGAGCACCTGGAAAGGAACAAGATTATAAACGACAACCAGCACGGATTCATGGAAGGCAAATCCTGTGTCACAAACCTTCTGGAGTTCTATGACAAAGTAACAGAAGTAAAACACGAGAGGGGTGGGTTGATTGCATTTTCCTGGACTGCAAGAAGGCCTTAACACAGTTCCTCACAAGAGATTAGTGCAGAAGCTAGAGGATCAGGCGTGTATAACAGGAAGGGCACTGTAATGGATCAGAGAATACCTGACAGGGAGGCAACAACGGGTCATGGTACGTGATGAGGTATCACAGTGGGCGCCTGTGACGAGCGGGGTCCCACAGGGATCAGTCCTAGGACCAGTGCTATTCTTGGTATATGTAAATGACATGACGGAAGGGATAGACTCAGAAGTGTCCCTGTTCTCAGATGATGTGAAGTTAATGAGGAGAATTAAATCAGATGAGGATCAGGCAGGACTTCGAAGAGACCTGGACAGGCTGGACACCTGGTCCAGCAACTGGCTTCTCGAATTTAACCCCACCAAATGCAAAGTCATAAAGATCGGGGGAGGGCAAAGACGACTGCAGACAGAGTATAGGCTTGGTGGCCACAGACTGCAAACCTCACTCAAGGAGAAAGATCTTGGGGTGAGTATAACACCGAGCAAGTCTCCGGAAGCACACATCAACCAGATAACTGCTGCAGCATATGGATTAGATTTAGATTTTGTCACCGAAGTGGCTAGTTTATTGTGCACCCCATATCCATCCTGTGGACGGTAGCGCAAGAGCATATGGATACACAAAAGGCCTAGGCACTAGGCCCCAAAAGGGCCTGGGTTCTCCTGTCCATCTCTCTTTCCTCCTTTTGTATCTGTACCCTCTCTTTCAGTTTCTGTCTTTCTTCCCATGTTCTGTCACGGTCGAGATACACCCTCCGGTATTCTGACATATCCCTTAGTCTTGCTTTCTCCTGCAGGAATTGTACATTTGGATTTATATCTACATTTCACTTATCTGTTACAAGCAAATTTAGGAAATTTGTTTAGTATAACTGGTATCTTATTTTCATTAATAAGATATCTTGACATGTCACATAGGTTATTATACTGTTTATCTCTGTATTCCTCAATAAGTGGACAATTAAGCACAGTGTTCAAGACAGTGACCATATGCTTGATCACATAATTTGCATTTAGTTTGATCATCATCTGTGTGTCTCCCAAACTGCCAGCAGCATATGGGTGACTGGCAAACCTGAGAATAGCGTTCCGATACCTTAGTAAGGAATCGTTCAAGACACTACATCGTGTACGTCAGGCCCACACTAGAGTATGCAGCACCAGTTTGGAACCCACACCTGGTCAAGCACGTCAAGAAATTAGAGAAAATGCAAAGATTTGCGACAAGGTTAGTTCCAGAGGTAAGGGCAATGTCCTACGAAGAAAGGTTAAGGGAAATCGGCCTGACAACACTGGAGGACAGGAGGGTTAGGGGAGAAATGATAACGACATACAAAATACTGCGTGGAATAGACAAGGTGGATAGAGACAGGATGTTCCAGAGAGGGGACACAGAAACAAGGGGTCACAATTGGAAGTTGAAGACTCAGATGAGTCAAAGGGATGTTAGGAAGTATTTCTTCAACCATAATCAGGAAGTGGAATAGTCTAGCAAGTAATGTAGTGGAGGCAGGAACCATACATAGCTTAAAGACGAGGTATGATAAAGCTCATGGAGCAGTTAGAGAGAGGACCCAGTAGCGATCAGTGAAGAGGAAGGGCCAGGAGCTGAGTCTCGACCCCCTGCAACCACAATTAGGTGAGTACAATTAGGTGAGTACACACACACAGACCAGCGACCAGTGAAGAGGCGGGGCCTGGAGCTATAACTCGACCCTTGCAACCACAATTAGATGAGTGTACACACACACACAGGCCAAGTGCCTTTGACCTGACATTCATTCAGGTTCAATATACAAGTTTATTTTTTTTACATTTGTCTAATTCAATACACCAAGTGTAAATTAACCTAGGGCAATACAACAAATTTAGTCCAACACCGACATACTGTCATTGGGGTGAGATATTAAATAATTACTATTGCAGACAAGGCGGGCGCTCAAGAGGGTGTCTGTTGAAGCAAAAATTAACTACATAAGCAGCACCAGTTCCAGCAGCAGTTTATAAATAATAAGCTAGCCATGGAATATTCATCTTTGGTACAACACGCGAGTCATCCAACTCAGCTACCCCTGCCCGAGCTGCACAAGGAGTCACGTGACTTGCACAAGGTTACTCATTATTATTATAATCATGGGGAAGCACTAAACCCTTGGGGTTTAGTGCTTTAATCCAAAGAGGAGGGGTAGCTCAAATGCCTTGGAACAAGTGCCCTTTACCAGCATAATGGCACCTCCTTGAACGAGCAAGGTAACCAAACAACACTAGTATGCTAGCAAACACGAAGCTAGACACCCGAACAGCTGCCTTGTCAAGTATATTATGTTACCGTGAAGAGTCAGTCTATTAGTATACTGTCATCATTATAGAATTTATTAGTAAAAATACAAGATAATATTATATATAGAAATATTGACAGCTATATATAAAATAAATATATATATGTCGTGCCGAATAGGTAAAACTTGCTATTTTGGCTTAAATATCAACATTCTTCTTGCCGAATAAGGCAAGCGTAAATTTGTGTATGCAATAATTTTGCACAAATCATTGTGTGTGTGTTTATTATTAAATTATTGTAAACTTATCTAAAATATATTTAGTTAGATTAGGCTAAATTAAATTGCGCTTGTTATAATAACATTAGGTAAGTTTTCTAAGGTTCTTTTGGTACAAAATTATTAATTTTTACATTAACATAAATGAAAAAATATATCTTTTAAACGTATAAGAGAAAAATTTAGAAAGAACTTAATTTTAAATGAGTTCTTGCTAATTTACCTGTTTTACCTATACGGCACGACATATATAGCTGTCAACAGGATTCGAACCTACATTTGGAAAGTGGCACAGTTCCCTACGGAACGCCTTGGACCACTCAGCTACAGATGCCTCAAAACGCTAGGAAAGCCATGCTTTCCTAGCGCTGGGCACACCAGTGAGCCTCAGGCATGGTCTCCAGCTATTTCATGGAAATAAATGGTATAAAATACCGACACAATGGAAAAATAAACACATAAGCAGTATAATGTGATCCTTTATTGACAACGTTTCGCCCACGCAGTGGGCTTTATCGAGCGATACTATATCAGTACCACGCGATCTTTCTCTGTATATACCTCCGCTTGTTTCTGCGTGGTGCACTGATATAGTATCGTTCGTGTGGTCAGAACATACAAGAGAATTAAATAGCTGGAGACCATGCCTGAGGCTCACTGGTCCGCCCGGACTAGGAAAGAAACGTGGCTTGTAACCTGGCTACCTAGCTATTTTGAGGCACCTGTAAAATCAAATCTTTGGATCATTAGCCTTTCACCTTCAAGGCATTAAGAACATAAGAAAGTAGGAACACTGCAGCAGGCCAGTTGGCCCATACTAGGCAGGTCCTTCACAATCCATCCCACTAACAGAATATTTGCTCAACCCAATTTTCAATGCTACCCAAGAAATAAGCTTTGATAATTCTATTTACTCATGTGCGAGTCCCACTCAAATCCAACCCCTCTCACTCATGAATTTATCCAACCTAAATTTGAAACTACCCAAGGTCCTAGCTTCAATAACCCTACTAGGCAGACTGTTCCACTCATCAACTACCCTATTTCCAAACCAATAATTTCCTATATCCTTTCTAAATCTAAACTTATCTAACTTGAATCCATTATTGCGGGTTCTCTCTTGGAGAGATATCCTCAAGACCTTATTTATATCCCCTTTGTTAATACCCATTTTCCACTTGTATACCTCGATCATGTCTCCCCTCATTCTATGTCTTACAAGTGAATGTAATTTAAGGGTCTTCAATCTTTCTTCGTAAGGAAGATTTCTAATGCTATGTATTATTTTAGTCACTCTACGCTGAATGTTTTCTAACGAATTTATGTCCATTCTGTAATATGGAGACCAGAACTGAGCTGCGTAATCTAGGTGAGGCCTTACTAATGATGTATAAAGCTGTAATATAACCTCTGGACTTCTGTTGCTAACACTTCTTGATATAAATCCCAGTGATCTATTTGCCTTATTACGTACGCTTAGGCATTGCTGTCTTGGTTTAACACCTTCGAGTAGTGAGGCTAAATGTCAACAAATCAGCTGGGTTAGATAAACTATCCTTTAGAATTTTAAGACTCGACACAAAAAATATCCTAAATTAAGCAAACGTTTAACAAATCATTAATAGAAGACAACGGACAAATAAAGGGAGACATGATATGCATTATACTATTGTCTTATTAGAGACATTATAGTAAAAGCAATTTAGGGAAAAATCATTAATGATATATTAATAAGTATTAATGAGGCAATAATATCTTTATTTACTACCAGTACATGTACAAGGTATACAGGCCTAGCTGACATCAATGGCTTACTACTATATAGAAAACAGCTTGTTATGCAGAGCATTTCGGGCAAATTAGGTCAGTTTTGTCCCAGGATGCGACCCACACCAGTCGACTAACTTCCAGGTACCCATTTTACTGATGGGTGAACATAGACAACCGGTGTAAAGAAACACGCCCAATGTTTCTACCCTCGCTGGGAATCGAACCGAGACACTCGCCGTGTGAAGCGAGAGCTTTAGTCACCAGGCCCCGTGGCCTGGTGACTAAAACTTTCGATATTTTGCTCATCAAAGATTGTTTCCCTTTAGGATAGACAGATGTATACCAAGATGGATAGACAGCTGGTTGTGTGGAGTCAACATGTCCTTATTTAAGGAAAGTGGCTCATAGTAGTGAGACGTTGCAAGTGACGTGATAATTGTCCACAATTTAGTCATGTTAGGCAGAGGATTAGTACTACTATATATAATGGTAGTACAAAAAATCTATAATGTTATACATCGTTAGATCATTTCAGTTTCAGCCAGAGAAAGTCCTACATTGTACATCATTAGTCTGCCTTATTCTATATCATGTATATTATTGAGACATCATATTAAAAGATAAGCGCCAAACCCATATGGGTTGTACAGTGCTGTAGTGAGAATGTTTAAGGATAGGGGTTGGTGGAGTTGGGAGTTCAGGTGCAAGATTAATATCAAAGTTGGTGTAAAAATATAACTATTATTATTATTAAGATATGGCGAATTAATAACTCGGGCCGGCAGTTACTGTTCGTAGTGAAGTGTTGGGCATCTCTCCGTCTTGTATCGCAGATTCCCACACCCTAGGATAGAAAAATGGTCAGGAAATCTAATGCAGTTTGTGCAAAAGCAGTTTGTAGGGTGGCCCGTGGCCTGGTAGGCAACGCTCTCGCTTCACACGCTGAGTGTCCGTGATTTGATCCCCGGCAGGGGTGGAAACATTAGGCGTTTTTCCTTACACCTGTTGTACCGTTTACCTAGCAAGCAATTAGTACCTGGGTGTTAGTCGACTGGTGTGGGTCGCATCCTGGGGGGACAAGATTGAGGACCTCAATGGAAATAACAGTCCCTCGAAGACGCACTGACTTTCTTGAGTTATCCTGGGTGGCTAACCTTCTGGGGTTAAAAATTCGAAGAAAATCTTATATTATTCTGACCAACGTTATTGCCAGCGACTTTGGGAAGAGGACTTCTCTTTGGAATATTGGATTAGCGGATCAAGCGGTTGAGTCTTTTCATTGCCCTGAGCATCAGTATGTCCAGGGACTCGGCAAAAAATTATTTGTGTCTGCTGAAAATGCCACGTTCTTGTAAATAAAGCACAGTAGGATGTAGATAGTAATTTCTAGAAAGCTTGTAATGCATTTTGGGAGTCTGAAACAGATGGAGATGGGCAGTTGCAGTAGATATAGTGGCAAGTACGTATTACATATATCTCTGCTGTGAAAATGTGGCAGACTTTAGTAAATGTCCTGGAATTATTTTATCTGGAAAACCAGCTTCACATCCTACTTTCTCATTGGATTTGGAACCATTGGTGTATGCTGCACTGACATGAAGATGTGATTGGAAGTGTTGAAGATTGGGGCTGAATGAAGGCGAAGAAAGAATTGTTTATCTGTTCCCCAAGACAAGTGAGCTGAAGTTCTAAATAGATTCAGCTAAAACATGTGAGAATTCCATGACATTTGACAGTCAAAAGAGAAGGCCAAGAAATTTAACCTTAACCATTAACCTTAACCATTTAACCATGCAGGTATAAAATATGCTGTGGGATGATAGGGCATCTTGTGAAGAATATCTAATTTGTTTTAGCAATAGAAAATTTGAAATCATGTGAGGTGAAGTTAACAGCACGATCAGTAATATAATGTACTGCAGAGTGGTTGCTACGAACCAAACCAGCTGCAAAATTATCAATATATAAAGATGACCAGATACTTGTGGGAAGAACTGAGCCTAATTAAGGACACCTTCGACTTTCACAACGTCAGGGAAAAGGCGCCTGTTTAATTGAATGTTGAAGTTCCACTCCGATAAAATTTTAAGGAAAAAAGTTAAATTTCCTTGTAGGCTAAAGTATAGTTGTCTGTGACAACATTCTGAATGTATGTAATAAGGCTGAATCAAGGGTATATGAAATGCTAGATATGAGAGGAGTTTTAATTTTTGCGGCGGCCATTTTTTATTTTCGCACTTGGCTGATTTAGGTTACATTTTATGGACGGTCACTTTGCATAATTTTCATTAGAAACCATTCAAGATGTCAGTAAATTCAGTAGTAATAAATGAATGTTTATCCTCTACATTTTTTTTAGCAGTAAAATATAGTTTAAGATGTTCAGTTTTAAGTGGTTCTGCCACGGAAATAGTTTTAGTCAGCTTTCTTATAAAGATATTCTGTAGTTTTTTTTAATACAATTGAAGAGGTGCATCCAAAAATTAATAACGTATACTACGAAAGCCTTTGCAAATGCTGTTCAAGTTTGGATGTATTTCAATTGCATTTGCCAAAAAAAAAAAAAAAATCCATATAGAGGAGTTTAATAGAGCTTACTGTGTTGTGAAATGGGGGGCTCCAATTTCGCTAGTTTTCCCCCGGAAAGAACTGACGAAACCTAATGTAACTGAAGGTAACCAAACATAAATAACCTTACGTTACAGAGCCAAACTTTTCCGTTATTAACACAAATGGAAGTAACTTGTCTATTTACCAGGCACATCGACTGACTCATAATACTTTAAACTGATTGGCTCTGACGCTTCATTCGAACCACATTTGCTAATATCTCCCAAAATAACAATTTGCACAAGATGTACCGTATTTTCTAGTATACAAGGCGCACGAATATATAAGGCGCACCCCAATTTTGGCAGGCATATTCGGGGGGGAAAATGCAATACTTATAAGGTCTAGTGAGTTGAAGGTAAGCTAAGTTAGGTAATGATCAGTTGTTACCTTTGATGATGCCAACTGTTAGATATTAAGTTTGTCCAAATGTGGTCAAGAGAATTATTATAATCAAGGGGGAAGCGCTAAACCCGTAGAATTATACAGCGCCTGTGGGGGGATGTAGAAGGTATTCAGGCTTAATTCAGGGAACTGGAGCACGGATCCAATTTCCTAGATCAAGAGCCCCTCGCCAGCCTCAAGGAACCTTCCTTGAGGGGTGTGGTCAAGAGAACATGCAGATGTCTCAGTAATTCGCATGTTTGGTTATTGAGGGCAATAGTAGGCAATTATACAGGTTTAAGAATCTGTCTTGATAACATTAATGGTAAAGTCACCATTAGTTATTAAGTGATGCTTGTTGAGTTTATTTATAATTAGGTCTTTAAGATTATCCACAAAGATGCCTATGTTGGTATGTGATCTACAGACAACTTTTAGTGCTAATGGGGCCCTATGTTTTTAATTGTATATTGAGTAAATACATATTCCCCATGTTCATCTTTGGTACATGTAGAGTGAGGCATTGCATCTCATTGATATAGTATATTGCTATGCCAGGGGCTTAATTGCTCGCCATGAAGGTCGTTGCACTTCTAGATATTGCTATACCAGGGGCTTAATTGCTCGCCATGAAGGTCGTTGCACTTTTCTAGATATTGCTATGCCAGGGGCTTAATTGCTCGCCATGAAGGTCATTGCACTTGTCTAGACGATGCTGGCTTTGGCAAACAAAGGCACTACTGGTTTGACTGGGTGCAGTGGACACCGGGAGGCCTTCAACACGAGGGCGGGTACACCACTGGTGAAGCTTGACATCAGTGTTGCCACTTTTATCTCTGCCTCTTCTCACAAATGAGTGAGATTTTTCCCGCAAAATTTCCACAGATATATATAAAAACCCACACATTTTCCCACAAAAAATGCTGAAATCATACATAACAGCAATTACAGTATTTATTCTAAATTTATTATCACACGGTGTAAAGGTAAATTAAAATATTTAAAGACAAAAATTTAAACTACCATATGATGAAGAAAACTATGTAAGTTACAACATGCTACAGTAACAGTCTACAGTGGCATAAATACAAATATAGAATACTTCCAAACAAAACATTAAATGTGAAGTCAAATGGTAACATAAACTGTAGTTGCATTGTGTGGTCCCAGGAATATTTAATAGTACTGTATATCTGGCAGTGTTGCGAGGAATCAAGTTGATACATTAATGAGACACTTGTGCAGCAATTAGGTATCTTTATTTCTGGCAACGTTTCGCCACCCAGTGGCTTTTTAGTCCAATGCGAAGAAAAAGGGAGGATGAGAAGTTTGAGGTAATCAGTCCCTCAGCCTGAGTCTGTGTTCAGTCCATCAATCTTGATAAAAATGCAGCATATTCGCTGAAATATGGCTTATATACTGATGACAGATGAGGTGGAGCATTGGTGGGCGGAGTCACCAGCGGACTAAACCACTAGTGGTAGGTCTACCAGGAGGGTATTCCGGGGGTCAACGCCCCCGCGGCCCGGTCCACGACCAGGCCTCCAGGTGGATCAGGGCCTGATCAACCAGGCTGTTACTGCTGGCCGCACGTATTCAACGTACGGTCCACAGCCCGGCACCAACTTTTAGTATCTGTCCAGCTCCCTCTTGAAGGCAGTCAGGGGCCTATTGATAATTCCCCTTATGCATAATGGGAGGCTGTTGAACAGTCTTGGGCCCCGGACACTTACGGTGTTTTTTCTTAGTGTACCAATGGCGCCCCTACTTTTCACTGGGGGTATCTTGCACCACCTACCCAGTCTTTTACTTTCGTAGGGAGTGATTTCTGTGTGCAGATTCGGGACCATTCCTTCTAGGATTTTCCAAGTGTAGATTATGATATATCTCTCGCCTGCGTTTCGACGAGTACAAGTCAAGTGTTTCCAAGCGTTCCCAGTAGTTGAGGTGTTTGATAGAACTTGTATGTGCAGTAAAGGTTCTCTGTACACTCTAGATCTGCAATTTCACCTACTTTGAATGGAGATGTTAATGTACAGCAATATCCCAGCCTAGAGAGAACAAGTGATTTGAAAAGGATCATCATTGGCTTTGCATCTCTTGTTTTGAACGTTCTCATTATCCATTCTATCATTTTCTTTGCCGTTGTGATCGTGGCACTATTGTGATCCTTGAAAGTGAGATCCTCAGACATTACCACTCCCATGTTCCTCACATTTGGAATTCATTACCTGTGATTTCCAAAGAAACCCTGCCTGTACCTCAATTCAAAACGCTGCTAAAAAACCACCTCCTCACTCAAACCTAAGTGCACAATATTTAACATTACCAACAAAGTTGATTAATCACTTAAATGTAAAAACCTGTTATAAATAATGCATACTTGATCTGATTTAATTAATTGCATTGCTGAAATAAATAAAATATGTTCAACTTATATTCAAATTTCACAACTTAAATACACAATTATACTTATTTTGTAAATTATCAACCATAATTTTTTACCATGTACAGTCTACTGTTTTTATTATTATTATTATTATTATTATTATTATTATTATTATTATTATTATTATTATTATTATTATAAGTTAGACAAGTTTTGAGAAAATCCCTGCATCAAGATCCCAAGTTCTTGCTGTGTCTGAGAGGATGTGAATAAATGGTTTAGATAAAGTTATCCAAATGTTGCTCGTGTCATATATGAATCACAGTTTCCCTGTAGTGGAATCGAGCCCTACTGACTGCGATCTTTCTCTGTATATACCCGCCTGTTTCTGCTTGGTACATTGATATATATATATATATATATATATATATATATATATATATATATATATATATATATATATATATAACGACAAATTCGAAAATGCCTGCATTTTTTTAAAACATTTACCATGAAACTGAGGAGCTATGTAAGCAGTCATAATGAACTGTAACTGTGCATTGGTAAAAAATTTTTTTACACAATTTCTGCTCGTAATCTTATAGATAAAAAAAATCTAGGGGGTGCTTTGTTGCTGGTTATCGACTCTTGATCAGAGGAATCGGCGCTATTTCTCTCCAGTCCAGTGCCAGGCTTGTCTGGTGCTTGCTTGGACCAAACCTGATCCAAGTAAGCACCAGGTATTTGTGCCTGGGAATCTAATACAGCAAATCACCTAAAGCTGATATTAACTCAGCAAAACACTGGCGCCCCCCTATCCTATGGGCCTTGTGTATACAGTAGTTTAAAATTGTATTGTGCAGTATACTACTAATAAAATGTATTTAAAGTATCTTTCTGAAAAGTCTCCTCTGTATGTGTTGGCTAATAGTGAGTGTTATAGCTACGATATTGTTACTTTAATTCTTTACATATTTTTTCTCATTTCAAAAAAGAAAGATTTCACTAACGATTATGAGTTGGGCTTAATTCAATTATTCCTTATTAGAATTAAGATAATGGATTGTTGAGGTAATATAATATGTGGTAACTCTTACATTCCAGTAATATATATAAGTAATAATAATTATTCACCATGGTTCATTCAGCACTTGGTCTCCTGCCAGCTTGCCAAGGTTGCACGAGTTTGGTCAATTCATGTGTGAGTTGAGATGGTCAGCTTTATATATCTCTTCTACGCTCACACCTTCATTACTGCAGTCAAGCATGGGGAACACACCCATACACGTTATATACTTAGGAAAAGTGTAACATAGCTCTGCATCAACTATACTTAGATTTTTTTTCTACACAGATTAATTGTAGTAGAAATGAGGTATTTTCAAGTTTGTGTGAACATTGTGAAGTAAATGGAATGATGATACCAATAAGATGTGAACAAAACACTGATGCACAGTCCGGGACATTTATTAAAGAAAAATGTTTTATTCTACCCATGTATAATGTGGCCACTTATCCCTGATAGTGTTGAGGATCTCAACTGTGAGGAGCTCTGCTTGAACTGCCTGCCATGCGAGGCTTCCTGTGTTTGACATTTGGATGCAGGTCCCTCTACTAGATTATGATTTCAGTGTGTCTTCGGTCAGAGCTTGACTTTCCTCCCCTTCCTCCTTGAACATTGCCTGAGGTTCATCTTTGGGGTCCCCATCCACTGCCTAGTGTCGAGTCCCGATGATCTTGGCTAATTACATGGAACATGATTTTGTTCAAGCTTCAAGGATAAAGGTCTCTACTGACAAGTCAAAGAACGATGTGGTGTTGGCCTTACTGTGATTGCCAGTGAGGACTCAATGTACACAGTGCAGAACTTCATGTAATCCCCGCTGGTCTAGTCTTGATAGATAGGTTAGAAGGTTCTCATTTCACTGTATACAACGATTCACAAAGTATTTTGTTTGCTATACCTGGTATTCTTCTGTCCACCCTGTGGTCCCAAAGATCCAGAAGCAGTTAGCTCATCTCCACACGTGGCACAAGGATGTAGAGTTCTGTTGGTGCCTAGGAAATAGCAAACTTTTGCTTCACTGACTTCATAAGCCATATTTACAGGTACATTTGTCCTTGGAAAATGGCAGGTTTGATGGGACCTGCAGACAAATAGCAAGTTATAGTGTTTAGCAGAACTAGGTGGTTTCGCTCTCCTCCCTTTAGACAAATCTCTGCCGATTGAGTTTCCGGCACACACTTCTCACCCCTAGCCACCTATTTGTAAATGCTCCTGCTCCCTTCCCCTCTTCTCTGTGTAGTTTGACATGCAGCTGACTGTGGAATACATTTAAAGTTTTCCAATGGCTTAAGCCTTTCCTTCCCTGTCATGGTTTTTTATAAATGCTGTTTTTTTTTTGACATTAACTGAAAAGTTTTTTTTTAACATACTGATCATTTTAACTTATGATGGTATATTTGTGTTATGCATTTTAATTATGCAAGTGAATTTTATTATTTATTAATTTGATCTTTGGTTTTTAGTGTGTTTTGTATATATTTTTTTTTATTTTGAAGAGCCCTAAATGATCTACATGGTCAAAGCACTATTCGGTTAGTCTAGGATAATACTTAGATCCAAGATTAGCTGTGCTGTCTCTGAAATATTTCACCAGTCCTCTCAATAGGTTATTTAAACCACTATTTAACAAAATAGATATATATATATTCAGAGAGATATATACAGAATATACAGGTTAGGAATTCTCTTATTCTTAAGAACATAAGAAAGAAGGAACACTGCAGCAGGCCTACTGGCCCATGCGAGGCAAGTCCAAGTCTCCCACCGGCTTAAGCCAATGCCCCGATTCAGCCAGGTCAGGTTACATTCACTTAAGGAAGGAGCACGGCATCTGACCTAGTAGCACAAGCTAGTCAGGACCAACTCACACCCACCCGCACCCACTCATATTTATCTAGCCTATTTTTAAAACTACACAACGTTTTAGCCTCTATAACTGTAATCGGGAGTTTGTTCCACTCATCGACAACTCTATTACCAAACCAATGCTTTCCTATATCCTTCCTGAATCTGAATTTATCCAACTTAAAGCCATTGCTGCGTGTCCTGTCAATACTAGATATTTTTAGCACGCTATTTACATCCCCTTTATTTATTCCTGTTTTCCATTTATACACCTCAATCATATCCCCCCTAATTCTACGCCTTTCTAGAGAGTGCAGATTCAGGGCCCTCAGTCTATCCTCATAGGCAAGATTTCTGATGTTAAGTAAAAGGACACAAATGCAACTAATGTGACATTTTATTGTGGCAACGTTTCGCTCTCCAGGAGCTTTCTCAAGCCGTTACAAGCGTTACATGGACACAGTGGGCTATTATATACTCTCAAAGTGAGGTGAAATACTAGTGGTGGTCGAGGTAGTAGTGATAAGTAGTAGTAGTAGTAGTAGTAGTAATACAATAAGGTAGAACAATCAATATGCACATGAGTAAAAGGTGATAAAACAAATACTTGGGTAGTATAACAATAGGTTAGACAAATATTTTATGCTGGAGGTTGAAATATAGAAGGCCTGTAGGAGTGTTCCACATCTACGATGTGCTTGTGTTGAATTAGCAGGAGAGACTATGTGATGGTATGGTTAACTGTTTTCAGGAGGATTCTTGCTAAGACTTCAGAGATGGTGAAGCTGCCTTTGTTTTGTTTAATTGTGTTAGAAACAGAGATAAGTGCTGATTCAAGGCATTTGCGTCTACGGAAATTAGTTTCTTTGATTACTAGTCGGGCGTCTTTGAATTTCATGAGATGATTGTTGGAATTTCGGTGTTGTACGCAGGCGTTGTTCAGGTTATCGTTTCTGCATGCATTAATGTGTTCATTGATGCGTGTTTCGAGGTTTCTTGCTGTTTCTCCTACATAAATTCTGTCGCAGCCTCCACAGGGTATAGTGTAGACCCTGCGTTGACTGGTTCATGGTGCTTGATTTAGTCCTGGTTAGATTCTTAATAGAAGTACTGGAAGCAATGGCGACTCTAGTGTTAGCTTGTGCAAATACTTTAGAAATGTTGGATGCAACCTGGCTGTTGGGAAGAACTATAACTTTGTTTGGAGTGGTGTTGACGCGTGGAGAATTAATGATCTGAAGAGCTCTTTTCTTGCAATCTTTGATGAAAAAGGAGGGAAAATGTAAATCAGTGAAGGTTTGGTGAATGTATGTACATTCCTCGTCAAGAAACTCAGGACTACAAATTCGGTAAGCTCTTAGGAAGAATCCGATGATGATGCCTCTTTTGGTCTTAGTATCTTGACTGGAATAGAAGTGTGTGAGATCACTTGGGTACGTTACGTAGACGACGTCCTCGTAATAACTCCCAAACGTTTTGATGTACGGAATCTTCAGGCTAGGCTCAACGCAGTTGAACCGGCGATCCAGTTTACACTAGAAGAAGAGTCCAATGACAAA